>CM021110.1:190768258-191038842 GCA_007115665.2 Sequoiadendron giganteum | reverse complement strand
CCTAGTAGTGAGCTGCCTAAGCTACAATCTAGACTCTAAAAACCTGCTCACCTAACCTCCTGAAACATTCAGACTTGTTAAAGGACATCAATAACCTGGTTGCTCTTCCTTTCAACCTTTAAACGTTAGAATTTCTTGAAACAAGTCCCTTAGTTTGAGTTAGATAAAGGTAGCATATTGTTCTAGACCCTCCTGTGACCTGGGGTCCTGAGTAGTCGCTCCCCCTCTTCTACATTTTGGTGAACCCGATGTGAACCTTTGCAATACCTATTTCTCTATGTCAAGGTTCTTTCTCTTGTGTTCGCGTAGGTTGTGGGCTTGTGTATTGTGACACTTTATGAGCTTCACAACCCAGTCTACAACTTTCAGATACGTAGTTAGGAGTGTGTAGAACTTCAAGATGGAATTCTCAAGGGTCACTGACTATCGGTGGCAGAGATGAGTTTCTTCGATGAAACCAATCGTACCCCTACTCTTATTTCCCCTTTAACTCCACCTCTGGATGAGAATAAAGCTATCCCCATTCCTACAGAGTAACTCCTGGCTTTAGACAAGAGGCTTTTAGATCTTGCGAACCATTTGGGGAAAAAGGAAAACATGGCTAGGGCCTCTAGAGTTGTTAATGAAATCAGATATATGCTAGACAAGGATCAATCAAGCATAGAGTTTCTCTGTGGCCTTACCAACTTAACAAAATCATATGTCCCTTCTTACAAACCTAGGTCAAGCATTACCTGAGGTCATGTGCTCAACGCTTATAAAAAACAAATCAATGTCTTGATGCCTACGACACTAGTATGCATGGTTGAATTGGGCCCTTTCGTCAATGTCTTCTCTCCTGCTCCACCTCCTATTGTCAAAGCGAGCAGGATACCCATGGGATTTAATGTCCTTTGTCCTGGGGCCAACACTTCCCTTGGTTGTGGGATTTCCAGCGGAATGGGGGCTGGTGGTCCTAGTATGTTTGGTACTCTTGGTGGCTCCGACAATGGCTCTGATGACGGTCATGGTGGTGGCTCTGGTGGTGGCTTTGACGGAGGCTACAATGATGGCCTTGGTCGTGGCTCTGGGAGTGGCTCTAGTGGTGGTCTCAGTGGTGGCTCCACTGGTCCTATTTCTTCATCTAACCCTATTCTAAATGCTCTGTTGTAGAATATGGGTCAAATGTAGAACCAACCGGTGAGTCTGTCCCAAGCCTCTACCCAACCTATATTTCAACCTTTGTTTTGACATAGTCCTTTGTTGGTAGCAATTCTAAACACTCCCATCCCTGAAGGGGTGAAAATTCCTAAGTTTGAGAAATATAGTGGTAAAGGAGACCCTCAAACACATGTGTTAGCCTTCAACGCGATGTGTACAAACCTCTTTCACCACGATGTCTTGATGGCCAAATTATTTCCTTGATCTCTCAAAGACACAACCCTAGAGTGGTATTGTTCCTTGCCTGAAAACTCCATATACTCATTCGATCAACTTGCTAATTAGTTTCTCCGACAGTTCCAGGCTAACATTGGGTTGAACATAGCCTTTCTAGACCTTGTACGGTGTAAGCAGCGAGTAAAATAGAATATTAATGATTTCATATCTTGATATCAAGCTTTCTTTTCACAAATTTCTTACCCACTACCCAAATTAGATGTATAGAAGGTGTTCATAGGCAACGTGCAGAGACCCTGATAGGAGAAGTTTTCCTTAATGAATTATCCTTCTTTCATGCACCTATGTGCGGTGTTGTGTTAATATCGACAAATAGTTGTACAATTCGAGGGAACTTCCTTGTGCTCCCATCCGGAAGGAAGGTCTATTGTGTCGATTTCGGGTAAAGGAAAATCTGTTATGAATGTAGTCGCCACGTCTAATTACAAGGGCCTTAAATGCAATAAATAGTTCACAAAGTTGTTTGAATCTTACTTTTCTATTTTGAAGAAGTTGTTAAAGGAAAAAGTTATAACCTTGGAAGATCCTCGACCTCTTAGAGAGCCTTACCCTGATTGGTATGATGGGAATGCACTCTACCAATAGCATTATGTCCATGGGCATGGCACTGAATGTTGTATGCACCTACGTCATGAGATACAAGACCACATCGATGATGGTACCATTTGCCTTGATGATAAAAAGTAGAATATGAACAAGTCTGTGGCTAAGGTGAATAGTGAATTGTAGATTTATACAGACTCATTTCCATCTCTCTACAAATTCTATTATTGATGCTTTTGTTGCTTCTCCTGAGGCCTCATTGTATGTAAATGTGGTTTCATTTACTCACATTCCTCCCCCTCAACTTGCGAATGGTTCACCAGATATAGCTTTTACATCATAGGATCTACCCATGAATAACAAAGCCTCTCCTTTATATATTCCCACTTGCGTCAATGGAAGCATTGTGACAGGAGTCCTTGTGGATCCCACGAGTCACATGAACACCATTACAAAGGAGTCTCTTTTGTTAAATTTGTTACAAAGGGAGGAATATGAAAAGACAAAGACCACCATATGTACCCATGATGGTCTCTCTCTTTCTCGTTATGGTTTCATAACTCTTTCTGTCCTAGTGGGACCTAGGGTTGTGAATACTACCTTTGACATTATCATGGAATCTCTTGTTCAAAGTGAGGCTAGGCATCCCATGGCTAGTTTTCTAGTAGAGTTGCTTTCGTTATTTATAAATGTCTAAAATTTTGTCACGAAAGTGTAGTGCATGGCGTGCATGACACCAAATATCAACCGATGGTATCGTGTGGGGGATATTCGCTAGATCATTTTTGTCCCACCTCGATTGGTCCGCTTCCTCCAAGAACGAACCTACTTTATCAAAATTATGTTAAGTATAAAACTGGGGGCAAGCTGCGACCGAAAATGACTTACCCTGTGGCACAAAAGTAGGTTGCTTCTTCCTCTCAAAAGGGGAAGGTGAAGTCTTCTCATGCTCAGGAGCCTTCTTCTTCCTATGTAGTTCCACCTAATTTTTCCTCCCATCATGTTGTGGCATGTCTGACTTCCACCTCTATGCATCTTTTGGGGATTTTGACGATGGTTCCCACTTGGTGAAAGGCCAAGCGTCAGCTGTTCAACCTTGCTATCTTGCCCTTGATGCCTCGCCTTGTCCTGTATGGTAAGGGGAAGGGTCCCTGTGGAGTTTCCTCTACATCTCAGCCTCTGCGACCTTCTAGTGCTTCTTCCCCTAGGGTTGCAAATGGGAAGAGGCCTGCCACTGAGTTGCTTGAGTCTACTTATCTATCGGTTGTTGCCTTTGTTCCTAAATCTCTTCCTCCTATTTTTTCCTAGGAGTCACTCCCTCCACCAACAATGGCTGTAATGGACACTCTGATGACAGAACAAGAGCCTCTTGCTCCTCCTTAAGTTGTAGCCTCTAGCTCTTGGAGTTGAAGAAACTACCTTGAGCATGAGTGTAAGCATCAAAGGAAGGCTCTGGCCACTGAGAAAGTTGCTTTGCAAAAGGAGGAAGGGGAGCTAGCAACTCCTGTTTCGGTGTCTTATGCTTTGTCCTCTTCCACCCCTTCTACTTCGGTTCCCATTGCCTTGATCTTACTTCCGGCTCCCCTCGTGAGTGTGGATGATCCTCACCCTAAAAGGGTGCAAGTGTTCATTGCTCCCTCAGTTGAGCCTCCTCTCTTTATGTCCCTTCCAGACATGCCGCCTTTTCCTAAGCTCATGGATATGCCGAATACCTCAGTGGTGTCTGCTACGATTTTCTTTGCTTCCTCATTGCCTTCCACTTTGTTTGTGGGGATTTCACATTCTCTGATGAAGCACAAGTTGGAGGATGACCCTGCTTCTAATGGGGGTCAGAAGAAGGGATCACCTTCTTTGGAAGCTAGTTCCGCATTGGCTTCCATCGTCCTAGTGACAAAGGTAGCCTTGGTGTCCCCTGAGTTCATCGCTGCCCCCTGAGTCTTTTAGTGAGGTCGGCAATGGATCTTGAGTGCCTCCCTCATTGCCCACTCAGTTGACACATGACACTCCCATCAAGTGCATATTCAACTCAGTAGACGATGTCTCGACTCTGTCGGCAATTTTTGGAAAATCAATGACGTTTACCTTATAGGAGTTGAGCGAAGAAGACCTCGAGGGGTCCTCTTCCTTGGCTCTTGTCGTAGGAGAGTCAGAGGGTGCTCCCCTTGCTATGCCACCCTTGGAGGCTCATCCGCCCTCCCCTTATAATGATCTAGATTGGGAACAATGATCTTTTGGTTGATGAGGACTACAAGGGCACCTCTTCTTTATTTGTAGATTAGATTTGTGTGTGTTATGTTACCCCGTGCTTAGTTTATGTGTTCCTGTAGGACCCTTGTCACCCTTGTAGGTGCTTGGATACAAGAGTGTTTTTTGTCTTGAAATTCTTCTATTTGTTACATCATTCTTCCTTTGTTGTGCCTTGCTTTTCGACAATTTGGGATGATGCAAAGTGTTGGGGGCATTTAGGCCTCCCTTCCATGTTGACCCAATTTTTTATTTTGTCTTTACGTACCTTTCTTCACATGGTCTGATATAGTAGAGGATTGATGATAGTTCATATATATTATTATATCTTTCTATCTATCTATATGTATGAGTAGTTCTAACCCCAAAATATTAGATCCTCCTGTCTCTTGATATCTTTATATTTGTTTATGTGGTCCTTTTATCTTTCCCTCTTCTTTTCTTTCTTCGTGATGTTGTGGTGCCTATGTGTTGTCCCTCACATGTGCAACAACATTTCCACGATTACATCTCATCATGTATCGCGGGCCACAACATCACTTTCTTCTCTTTTGTTAGGATGTCACGTGATTTTATGTTCAACATGCACCATCCTAAGGGGGGCTATCATACTGGTTCGATTTTCAAAAGGTGTATTTAGTGGCTAATGAATTCCTCCTTGAAAATCATTTATTTTTCAAAAAATTGCATTCTTCAATAAGGACCCCTCGTGGAATTTTTCTTTCATAACAGATTCGTAAATAAATAATTTGAAAGATTTCCTTCGAGAAGGGAGTACTTTTTCTAATGAAGTTTGAAAACTTGCCCTTGCGAGGGAGTATTATTCCTGTCGAATTCCTTGATGAAAGAGATATTTAAAAAGGATTCCTTGATACTAGAATCGTTTGCGAAGAATATCATCACTTTTTAAAACAGAGCATCCCTTGAGTGGACCCCTTTTTCTTTTGAAGGGTTCTTGAGGGACCCTTTGAAATTTTCTCCTTCAACTATTGAGTGTCTGCATGGATTTTTTCTATCTAGCATGTTTTGTTTGTAGATTAACATGTTGCTTTGTAGGACCTACGAAGTTTCTTTTTCAATCGAGCTTGGTGGATCGAGCTCCTCAAGCTTGCCTTGTAGGACCAAGCACCTGTAAGGGCCTATTAGACTCTGTGAAGCCTTTCACATCTAGTGTCCCTCAAGACCGAGAACCTATGGCACCTCCTTTGTAGGACTGAGGACTTGTAAAGCCTTTTGTTCACCTTCCATAGATCCAAGGACCTACAATGCATTTGTATAACTCTCCCTAGGATCAAGTACATGTGGAGCCATCTTTCTCTCCTATACCTGAGTTTTCCAGATTGTGGTCTTCTTCCTTGATGGTTCATGTATACATTTCTTAGCTTTCACTCTACTTTATCGTGCATTCAATGACACTTATGCTCGGTAAAGTGGGGGAAAATTATAATGGAATGAATTTGCACCCCTTGTAAATTGCAAATTTACGCACCTCCTACCTTATACAAATCAAATTCGATGATGCTATTCCACATCCTTTATTCGCTTCCCATCCACTTGAAATTTGTTTGTTGTGTTAGTGGAGGATATTCTATCTGGGATGCTAGTGTGGTGCACAATGTCTATGAGGCATACTATCATCCTGACAGGATTCCTGCCTCTGGAATCCATAGAGGCGTTATAACTCTCCGTTGGTGATGAAGTGTAACATTTTTGTGCCCTTGACTGATCTCAAACGAATCCTTTGCCTCTAATTTCATCTTCAAATTGCTATCTCATTCATTCTCTTCAACTTTTTGATCATTCAAATATTGGACAACTCTTTCTTCACTCTCCTCATAACATTTTCACAACATTCTCACCTCCATTGAAGCAAAAAGTTGGTGTTTTGTGGACTCAATCTCCTTGTTGTTGTGGCAACGTTGACATTTACAAGCTTGTGAGCTAACTCCTTTGCTCGTTCCCGTTGAGTGCACGTGGTTGAAGGTGATATTGTTCCATCTTCCATTCACTTAGCATCATTGTGTTTTTTGTAGCATATCAATGTTTAGTATAGTGCATAGTACTTCCATTTCAATACCTTTCTTTATCACATTTCTCCTATCGTTGCTATATTGGCTATCCGTGGAGGTGGAAACACCAAAGCGGGGGACTGACTGCGACAACCCTCTATACATAGCCCAAACTTTTTTCCATTTTGTGTGTGTAGGTTTCTCGTTGAGTGAAAACTTTGAAGATATCAACTCATGGGTAGGAAGGTGTGCTTTCCTCACTTTCTTTTTGTCAATTCGTAAATTGGATCAAGTTAAAGTATTCTTCTTGTTATTATGTTATTTAGTTCCTTTTTATTTCTGCCATTGCATCAAACTATATTCGTTAGGTCGTTAGTAGGTTCTTCTTAAGTTTTGACTGTACTTTGTGCTTTCTGTCTATATGGATGCCGACGCCCCACTGAGACGCCAACGTGTCATGCTATTGTCTGTGTTCCACACTAGAGTCCCCTAGTAGTGAGATGCCTAAGCTATAGCCTAGGCTCTAGAAACCTACTCACCTAACGTCTTGAAAATTTCGGGCTTGTTAAAGGACATCAACAACCTGGTTGCTTTTCCTTTCAGCCTTTAAACCTTAGAATTTCCTGAAACAAGTCCCTTAACTTGAGGTAGATCAAGGCAGCCTATTGTTCTAGATGCTCCAGTGACATAGGATCCTGAGCAGTTGGTCCCCCTCTTCTACACATATAAATGCTACAATAAAAGATTGAGAATGGTGGTTGAAAGTGCAAATGACAGAGTGGATGAAGAGTTTTATCAAAGTACACATGAGCAAGAAGACTACTAGATTGATGAATCTACCTACATAGAGGAAGAAGTTGAAAGGGAGGAAGCTCAGGAAAATGTCCCCAAGAATCTTGCCAAGTATGTTCAAAGGAATCATTCAGAAGATCGGATCATTGGAGATAAGAATGAAGGAGTTCAAAGAAGAGGAAGGTTTGCGAAAGTAAGTGAATAGGTGAATTTTTCTTTCTTGTCAAGAATTGAGCCAAAGACTTTTGTTGATGCCAGCAAAGACGGAGGATGGATTTAAGTTTGGAAGAAGTGCTGAATCATATTGAAAAGAATCAAACTCGGGAGTTGGTTCCAAGGACTAGAGACAAGAATGTAATCAGAACAAAATGGGTATTCAGGAACAAGTTGAATGAAGATAGAGAGGTTTTAAGGAATAAAGAAAGATTGGTTTGCAAAAGACATTCATAGGTGGAAGGAATTGAATTTGAAGAAACATTTTCCCTGGTGGTAAGAATGGAGGCCATTAGAATGTTTCTTGCATTTGTTGTTCACATGAACTTCAAAGTTTATCAAATGGATGTGAAATTTGCCTTCCTGAATGGTGAGTTAGAAGAAGTATACATAGAACAACTTGATGGATTTGAGCTATTAGCATATCTGAAAATGGTTTGCAAACTTAAGAAGGCTTTGTATGGTCTCAAGAAAGGTCCCATGGCTTGGTATGCAAGGTTGGAAAAGTACCTATGTCTGCAAGGATTCAAGAAAGGTACTGCAGACAATAATTTTTATTTCAAAGTAGAGGATGAAATGATTCTAATTGTTGTAGTATATGTTGATGATATAATCTTTGGAGGCAATGATGAAATGTGTAAGAATTTTGTTGAGGAAATGCAAAAGGAATTTGAAATGCCTATGGTAAGTGAGTTGTTATTCTTTCTTGGACTTCAAATTGTATAGCCAGATAGTGGCATTTTCATCTCTCAAGCAAAATATGTTTAAGAAAATGCTAAATAATTTTGGTATGGAAGACTATAAACCAATGAGAATTCCAATCGTAGTTGATTTCCATTCGAGTAAGGATGTTGTATCACCAAAGGCTGATGAAAATTTGTATAGATCTATGATTGGAAGCCTATTGTTTTAACGGGCTTCAAGGCCTGGTGTTATGTAGACAATTTGCTTGGTTGCAAGATTTCAAGCCAATCCAGAAGAAACCCATGTAAAGGCCGTCAAGAGGATTTTAAGATATTTGAAGAGCACTCCGGACTATGGACTGTGGTATAAAAGGGTAATGATTTTTCTTTGAAAGATTATACTGATGTTGATTGGGCTGGTATTGTTGATGATAGAAGTACCAATGATAGGGCTTTCCTTTTGGGAGAAAAAAATTGTCTCATGGTTTAGCAAGAAGCATGACTCAGTGTCTTTGTCAACAGTAGAAGCAAAGTATATTGTTGCAACATCTTTCTATACTCGAGTGTTATGGATGAAGCAAAATTTGAAGGATATCAAGGTGATGCATGATGAAACCATTCCAACTCTGTGATAATACAAGTGCCATCAATATTTTAAATAATCCAGTGATGTATGCTAGAACCAAGGACATATCTATCAAGTATCACTTCTTAAGGGAGAAAGTTGTAGATTGGGAAGTAAGATTGGAGTATATGCCCACAAATGAGCAAATTGCAGATATCTTTACAAAGGCAATCTCAAAGGATACTTTTGAGTATCTCATTTATGGAAGCTAGGGGTTGTTACCCCTCCTTCTAACTAGATGCATAGTTGGTGCATCTATCCAGGGGGAGCAATTCAAGACACATTTTTTTTCCCTTGGATTGATGAAGGCTACCTCTCATGGGGAGCAAGTAGAAGAATGTTGAAGCTTATGTAGATAAGGGGAGCTTGTATGCAATGGCAAGCTCAGTTACAAACCATTGACCCTTTGTCCTTGATTTCAAAGGTGGAGAGATAGAGCAAGGAGATGGACCAAGGGGAAGATATTGCGTATCTTATTAATGTTGATATTATTGGTGTTGCCATCAATGTCAAAGGGGGATATTGTTGAAGTATGTTGAAAATGTTGTCACTGATGTCAACAACATGGAGTTTGTTGATTGTCATTGATGTCAATCAGTATGAGAGGTGTGTGTAAGTGTGAATAAGTAGAAAATAATAAAACACTTCTTAATGAAACATTGTATCAAAGATTAAGCAAATAATCTACTGAAAGCGTCTCATTGTCTCCTATCTTCAAAGATTTATTAAGCTATTGTGCTCTTAGATTTAAATAACACTATAACTGTTAAAATGACAATCTAAAGAATGGAATGATGCTGATGCAATGACGTGAAGCTAAAATGATAATAATAAATGATAAAAGAACTATTGTAACATGAATTGACATAAAAACTGATGAAAGAAGCTACAGGAGCCAACCATGATATGATTCTAAAATGTTGGATGCTTAAATTGCATGATGCTTGATGCTTGATGATTGAATTCCTGCAGAGTAAGAGTGCATAAGTTTTATAATCTGGATCCTTTTCTTGGTTGAATGAAGCTTTATTTATAGATTTCCTGACAGCTGAAATGCATAGGGATAACAAAGAGAGGCTTGGAATCAATCTGGAGGATTAAATGGTGAGAGATGGAGGAGATTGAAAAGATTTTGGGGATTGTCTTTATCCATGAAAACACCAGGCAAGAGAAGAGGAAGGATTGATGGAAGAGGATTGAGAGATAAATTTGCAATTTGTCTCCAAAACTTCTCGTGAAGTTTGAAGGCATTAATTTTGACATATTTTGACATAAATTAGACATAGGATATCTAATTTGATTTTGAGGAAATATAGAGGAATATTCTTTATGCCTTTATTTAAATATTTTTGATTATTTAGATTAGCCAAAGAGGGATACATAATTTAATAAAACAAACTATAAAATTTGTTTATTAAATTAAAATAGAAGAATAAGGTAATTAATCAATAAAGTTTTTAATCTTTATTTAATTAATTTAAGATTTGGTGTGATAGAATAAAATAGGGTAAAATGATAATTAAATCAAACAAAGTATTTAATTTTGTTTATTTAATTAGGATGAGATAATAGAAGAAATAGAAGAATTTAAATGTGAATGTGAACGTGAACTATATAAATAAATATTTTTATTTATTCAATAGTAGAGAAATCTAAGATAATTAATCAAATAATTTGTATTTAATTGATCGGATTCTCCGGACCAATTTTAGGTGTATACATTTTGCCCCTCTTTGAAGTGATGTGTTTACGCATTGCTTCAAAGAAAAGTTTGCTGCTACTTCTAGTATTGATGAAAAAAATTCAGTATGCCTCAGATATGCCCCAGATATTGATTTTCAGATGATTGATGATAATATGCCCCCTTGGGAGATAAATTAATGATTTTATGATTTTTTTTGGTTTCTTAGAAAATTTCATGACTTTTATGATTTTTCAATGATTTGATGATGATATGATGAAGATTTGATGAAGAAATAATTTATCTCCCGACATTGATGATAAAATTTAGCCCATGGATGAATTTCAATTAATTTCATAAATAAAATTAATTAAAATAAAAGAAATCCCCCACAAATCCCTTTTGAAAAACCTATATAAGGTCAAAAGGGTCATTTTCATCCTCATTTGTACTTTTTGACTTTCAACACCTAGTGATAGAGATATTTTAGCCAGCTGGAGCAAGATGCCTATCCCCTACCACACTCACCAGTTCGAGCGCATGTGACGTCACCAACGGTCGGCCATCTATGGACCTCCAATACGCACTCGTAATCCACCTCAAAATTTGTGCATTCTCGATTTTCATGCCTCTTTTGTGTATTCGTGTTTTTTTGCTATTTTAGCGCATCAATTTCGTGCTATAGCGCTTTGCACTCCGATGTAGTGTTTTCGTTAACTGTTGTAGCATTTTGAGAAATTAGCGTTTTCGTTAATTTCTCTAGCGCTTTCATAGAAAAAATTAGCGCTTTCATAAATGAGTGCTTAGATAGTCTGATTTAGTGCTTTGATGCCCGATTGTAGCGCCTAGAAAGTTCTAGTGCTTTGATGCAATAAGTTGGCGCATTGATGGTCTGTTATAGCACATCGATGAAAGTATTGCTTTGATGGACTGTTATAGCGCGTTGATGCGATTAAATAACGCTTTGAATTTAGTAGCGCTTTGGATGCCTATTATAGCACATCGAAGTGCCGAAATAGCGCCTCTGGTTTTGTAGTGCTTTGGATGTCTATTTTAGCGCATCCGAATGATGAAATAACGCTTTTGATTTTTAGCGCTTTGAACATCTGTTATAGCGCAACCATGTCAGATTTGCTGATTTTGACACAATTAACCTTGATTTCGTCAATTTCGATCATGTCCATTCTTTGGTTTAGTATGATTTGATTATTCAAATTCCCTAATAACTGATTCTGATGATTAATAAGATTTACTCTCATGATAGGCGAGAAATAATCCCATTTGTGATGATCCTCATGATAGGTGAGGAATGATTTCATATCTGATAAACCTCATGATAGGTGAGGTTTGTTGATGTTTGTTCATGAATTTTGATTGAAAATTCATACCAAAGTTTGATTGGATCTGATAGTAGAATGACTATTGATTTTTGACATAGTGTACTGATTTTATACTTTTTATGATGATAGAAGCGTCTGGGTAATCTCCAGATGCGAGAGCGATTTCCATGGACTACAAATTTGATTCCTCATCTGACTCCTGATGAGATTTAGATCATAGCTCGATGTGGTCTGTCTAGTCTTCTTGATATGCCCTAGATTAGGATTAATCGAGGTCTCCTTATTGCTTTGGCCGAGCGGTGGCACAGCGACCATAACACCTTCCATCTACCCACCGGTGAGATGACAGTCACACCAGAGGATGTGTGGCGGATTTTACAGATACCTTTTATTGGAGACGTAGTAGTCTATGATTCACATGAGTCTGTGGGGAGAGATGCACTCCACAGAGTTTTCCAGGATCCGCATATTGGTGGCCCGATTGTTCGATGGCAGACGATGGATGATGCCTATGCTAGCCTACCAACAGTGCTAACTGGATTTATTGGAGGCTTCCTTTGTCCTGATTGCAGGTCAAAGGGATTCTTTGTGGGTTGGGGCCGTATTCTTGAGAGCATGTTCGTGCACGAGACCAGATATGCATGGGGGATGTGTATGCTAGCCCACCTTTATCACGATTTACATTTAGGGTTGTATTTGGGAGGACGCAACCTATCAACAAGGATGAGTCTATTACAAGTTTGGGCATGGGAGCATTTTTCCATTGCGTGACCATTTCCGGTACTTGACAGACCTGCAGGCACACCCTATGTTTTCCGCTACAGAGGTCGACCTACCCAGTCTCGGATGGGTAAGTTAGAGCATTGGAGACAGGTTTTGGATGACTTGGAGAGTGTCGTCTGGCGGCCATATCTAGATTGTGAGCAGTGGGAGAAGGATGATGCAGTGCTTGGGTACTTATGTGACTCCATGTATTTTATCGGCAAGACTCCTTTTGTTCTTGAGAGATTTTTATTTCGGCGGGTTTACAGGCAGGACGATATCATGCAGTGTATGCCTCAGGGGGTTGCTCATTATGCCCGATGGTGGAGTGATACATTAGATTGGGGGCCATGCTTGTCTTATGAAACATTAGAGGAGGGATACAAGGCTCTGCAGCCATCAATTTGGGATATGCGCAAGAATATTGCAGAGGCAGTGGTGACTGGAGAGTATGCCGCATTTTTGGCTTTTCATCCATGTCCTCGGATTACCATTCCTGATGAGCCAACACCATTACCTATGGAGGAGGATGCTACCGAGGATCCTGCAGTAGCTGTTGAGGGTGAGGAGGATAGTGGTGATGACACTGAGTCGAGCAGCAGTGGGGATAGTAGTAGTGACAATGATGGGTGGTGGTGGTGGAGATGGCAGTGGGGTTGGGCCAGGTAGTGTCGGTCCATCTTTGAGTAGGCCTCACAAGAGGCGAGCAGTGGAGGTGCCTTCTGTTGACCATCAAAGACAGATTGCCAGTTTGCAGATACAGGTATAGACTTTGCAGGGATTGTTAGTGCAGGCATAGGGTTTACTCGTGCAGACGCAGACACAGATGCAGAGTCAGGCACAGGTCCGGGGACAGTTGGCAGCTATTCATACACAGGTTGGTACTTTGACAACCGAGAGGGATAGTGCGAGACAGATTGCCGAGAGGGCACAGGAGACTGTTGAGACATTACAGAGGATAGCCGATGGTACTTTTGAAGCTGACTATATGAGGGAGGTTCTGCAGGTTGGCCAAGAGGCAGAGTTCTACAGGGGCCGATATCATGATGCAGTTCTTGCCGATCGCAGATTGAGTTATATGCCCCCTCAAGATCTGGTAGGACACATACCTGGACAGTCAACGAGGGTGTGATGCAGCCTTCACGGAGAGATACCAGAGATCTTGGTCCATCCAGGGGTGATGGTGGTACTGGTCCTATTATGCCTGCACCTTCTGGAAGCAACAGATCTTAGATGGCATTGTGATTGAGATATTCTTTTGAGACATGATGTACACTTCGAGTCAGCTTATTTTTGATGATGTATCTCTTCTTATTTCAAACTTTATTGTATACTTGACATTGATGATACATATGATTATGCAGTTGATTTCTATTGATCTATGATAGTTATCTATGATTCTATGATGGATGCATTTATTGTAACATGTTATTCTATGATGAATGCTTTTATTTTATGTGATGATTCTAATTTAAAATGCTTATGTATGTATATGTGATGTATGGATGTATGATGAATGCATTTATTTTAATGTGATAAAAATAAAAATGATGATTTTGCAATGGATGATATATGGATAATAATGATGTGATTTGCATTTTATTTTAATGTGATGAAATGTATGGATATATGGTGAACACGTTTATTTTAATGTGATGGAATAAAAATGTTGATTTTGCGATGGATGATATATGGATGGATGGTGTAAATTATGTATGGGTTGAAATTGATCAAAGGCATATGATAATAATGTAATGAATGATATGGTGTAATGAAAAAAAAATGATAGTTTGTGATAGATGAATGATATGGTGCAATGATGCTTGATGATGTGAAAAAAAATGATATAATAAATGCACAACTATTTGATGTTAAATGCATGAATGATGAGATGATAAAAGCTTTGCAATGATGAGATGATGCTCCTATATTTTTTTGATGATTTTTGGTTTATGTCAAGTATATTCAATCATATTTGTAGAAAAGATAATCATTAATTGGAATCCTTTATGTAACAAACACTCTGCAGATGTAGAATTTATTATGAATGTAGTCTAATTTAATCATGCAACTATATGCAAACCATTGTCATTTTAACAGTACTTTGTGCTTGGTATCATCATAGAGCTTTTTTGGAATGTTGAAAGTGAGTATAAACGTTAATGGTATATGTTAAACCAATGACGACCTGAGTACTACTTTCATGATTTTTGATATTGCAAGCGAACACAAGCATCTAGGTATAATTGAACCGTGATGACCTGAAAATTTCTTGCATAAACAAATAGAGATTAATCATTTTAGTGTGTGAATTCTGAATGTCATTGGTGATACATTTGCATAGCACATCCCTCGCCAATTCACACATTTATATGATTAACGTACAGATAACAGACAATAAAAATATAATTTTTCTTCCTCGTTTCTCTAGTTCATTTACATCATCGAGGTATTCCAAAGAAATGATAATAATCAATAAAAAAAAAACAAATTATCCATCTTTTACCTAGAGTGTTTCAATCATTATTCAGATTAGATCATCCATCCTGATTTTGTGATTTTTCGAGATTTTGACCAAAGACCTATCCTAGGGGTCTTGAGGGCTGATCAAAGATGAGCCTTGCCTATGTTACACACACAGAGACCACGTAGTTCGACTGACACAGACTCATGTTTTGGTTTTTTTCTTTTCTAGATTGACTTTTTTTTTGACTTGTTTTTGGATTTTCTGATACGATAAGGATGTTTGATGCCTTTCCGATGGTGATTGATGTTGTGCTTTGATCATTGTTTTTGTTTTCTTGTCATACTGTTGTTTTCCCTTTTGGCGAAGCCGATGTTTGTGTTGCCCCCAGTGATATCCAGATGTTGCCCCCAAGCTAGAGTGAGACATGACTAGGTGAAATGATTTGATAAATGGATGCAATGATGGCAAGAATAATGATATGATATGAAATGGTAATGACAACCAAACTAATTATCCTGATATGTATCAAAATAGATGAAAAAGCTGGTTTAGAATCACATACGACACTTGTTTCCAGGTTTTCACCATATGTTTTGATTACACCTTTTTGTTTTGTATTTTTTTTTTCTCATCTTTTTTTTTGTATTTTTTATTTTTCTTTTTGTATTTTCTATTACCAAGACGCTTGTTTGTCAAGTTTTCATCAAGGAAACCATTTTCCAGAAGTTTGACCCGTGCACTAGGAAATTTAGGTATAGAACTTTTTGAGATGGATACTGTTGATAGGTTCATCAAACAAATCCCCCTCTGATGTTGATAGTTGATAGGTTCATGATCCATACACTGATATGATAACAAAATGACCTAGCTAATTAGGTTCAAATTTCCCTTTCTTTTCCTTGTCTTGCTTATTTCTAGGGTTTTTTTTCAGAACCAAATCACCAACTTGAAAGACTCTAGGTTTTACCTTATGATTGTAGCTCCTTGATATTCTTTGTTGGTAAGCTGTTAGATGGTTGACAACTTGTTGACGATGCTCATCCAACAATTCTAGTTCTTGAAGTTTGGATACCCTATAGTCCTCATCTGAAATGACACCTCTTAGTGATACACGAAGTGATGGAATCTCTACTTCAATGGGTAATATGGCCTCTGATCCATATACCAAGGCATATGGTGTAGCTCCTGCCAATGTTCTAATATTGGTTATGTAGGTCCATAGTGCAGAATTAAGCTAAACATGCCAATCACATCCAACATCGTTAACCGTTTTCTTGAGTATTTTTAGAATTATTTTGTTAGAGGCCTCTACTTGGCCATTTCCTTGAGGATAGTATGGTGTTGAGAAACGATGTTGGATATGAAACTTCTCATATAATTCTTGGAAATCTTGGTTTTTAAATGGCCGTCCATTATCAATGATAATAGATTGAGGTATGCCATACCAATAGATTATGTAATTCAATATGAATGACGAGATCTGTTTTCTAGTGATAGTTGTAAGAGGAACTGCTTCTATCCATTTTGTAAAGTATTCTGTAGCTGTGATTATGAACTTGTGTCCATTGGATGAGGACAAATTTATTTTTCCTACTAGATCTAGTCCCCATTGATAGAAGGGCCATGTTGATGTGAATGGATGCAATTCTTGAGCTGGTGCGTGAATCAGATTACTGTGAATCTGGCATTTTTGGCATTTATTTACAAATTGATAAGACTCTTTCTCCATACATGGCCAATAATATCCCAAATGAAGAAGTTTCTTCGCTAGAGTTATACCACTCGAATGAGTGCCACAAATACCCTCATGAACCTCATGTAAGGCCATCTCAGATTCGTCATGTTCTGAACACCGGAGTAAGGTACCATTAAGACCTCGACGATAAAGGATGTCGGTGATTAAAATATGTTGGGCAGATTGGAAGATAAAATTGTGTTTTTGATTCTTAGAAAGATCGAGAGGGAGGATATTGTCCTTTAGGTAAGCATAGGTTTTCTCATAGATGAAGGTTTCAATGGTCTCTAAATGGCATATGGTATTAGATTCTGAAATATTATAAGAAGGATATGATACTTGTTCTACCATAAACTCATACCGACCACGTTTCTCTAGCAATTGTGGCCATAACATCTACTGCTTTGTTCTCTACCCTTGGAATTTGATCGAATTTGATATTGACAAAAAATTGTTTTAGATCATCTATTTGTTGTTTATAGGGCATCAACTTTTCATCTTTTGTCTGATACTCGTCATTTACTTGATAAATGACAAGTTGAGAGTCCCCATATACCTGTAATTCTGTGAGCTTCCATTCAATTGCTATTTTGACCCCAATTATTAATGCTTCATTTTTCGCCACATTATTTGTACATTGAAACATCAGTCTATAAGATTTCGGGATGGTGTGTCTGTGGGGAGTGATGAACAAAATCCCTGCTCCAGATCCTCGCTGTGTATATGATCCATCAAAATACAATATCCATTGTTGTGGCGTCACTGTCAAAATGTCCGCATCTAGAAACTCCATTGTCATGGGTGAATCATCTGGTAAAGGAGCCTCAGTCAATTTTTCGGCGATTGCTTGACCCTTGATGGATTTTCTTTCCACATATTGAATATCAAACTCACTTAATAGCATGACCCATTTTTCTAGTCTACCTGTTAAGGCAACCTTACTGAGTAGATATTTTAAGGGGTCAATTTTCGCTATAAGCCTAATTGTGTGAGTCAACATATAATGTCGCAGCTGTTGAGTAGCAAACACCACCACCAAGCAAGATTTTTCAATGAAAGTGTAGTTTATTTCATAGCCATTTAAAGTTATGCTGATGTAGTAGATGGCGTGTTCCTTTCCTTCATAATATTCTTGTGCTAATAATGCACCTAAAGAGATATCTGTTGTTGCAATGTACAGTATCAAAGGTCTTCCTTCTGTAGGCGGCATGAGAATAGGCGGTGACATTAGATATTGCTTTATTTGATCGAATGCTGTTTCACACCCATTATCCCATTTGAAAACAACATTTTTATGCAATAGATGATTGAATGGATGAATTTTGTCTACCAGCTGGGAGATAAATCTCCTGATTGATTGGAGCCTTCCCTATAGTGATTTGAGTTGACTGATATTTCTGGGTTGCGGCATCTCCATTATTGCCTTGACTTTCGCTGGATCTACTTCAATGCCCTTTTCCGAGACAATGTATCCCAAGAGTTTTGCTGATGTGACCCCAAAGACACATTTCTTGGGGTTTAACCTGACATTGAATTTCTCTAGCCTTGTGAATATTTTTCTTAGAATATGCAAATGTCCTTCCCTAGTACAATATTTTTCCAGAATATCATCCACATAATCCTCCATGAAGGTGTGCATCATATCATGAAAGATTGTTGTCATTGCTCTTTGATAGGTTGCTCCTGCGTTTTTCAGACCAAATGGCATGACATTCTAGCAGAAGGTTCCCCATGGACATGTAAATGCAGTCTTCTCCTGATCTTCTAGAGCTATTTTAATTTGGTTGTATTCGGAGAAACCGTCCATTATTGACAACATGGCATGCCCTGCCGTTAAGTCTACAATGATGTCTATATTAGGTAATGGTAAATCATCCTTTGGGCATGTTTTATTCAGGTCCCTGAAATCCCTACATATCTTGATGCTATTGTCCGGATTTGAGACAGGGACAATGTTGGATATCCATTCAGCATAATCAATAGACCTTATGAATCCAGCATCTAACAATTTCTTTAGCTCAGCCTTTACCATTAATGCGATATGGGGATGCATTTTTCTCAATTTTTGCTTTACAGGCTTGATTCCTGCAAGCAAAGACAAATGATGCATGAGAAGGTTTGGATCGAGGCCTGGCATATTAGAATATGACCAAGCAAAGTTAATGCTTCTTTCCTTAAAGAATTTGATGAATTCTGGTCTCTCTTGATCTGTCATAGATTCTGCTAAATGTAAGATTTTTGCTCTTTCTTCAGTGCCAATGTTTATAGATTGTGTTGGCTCCACCAGAACTGATGATCGTTCATGATAATGCTTTGGAAGAGTGTCAAATCTCCCATCTTTTGGTGCCTTAGAGAGGTTTTCACTGTTAGATGCGTTCTTTATTTTTTCTCTTTCAAGATCTAATGTTGCCATAAAATAGTTTTCACCATTAGATCTATTATCCCTGTTTTTACTTTTGCAACTGGAAGATTTGACACCCTCCTACCGAGTCGCATTGTTATGAGAATTATGGATAGAACTTGTACCAAGTTAGTCACAACATAGGAAATTTATGATGGCATCATCGTTTGGAAATATGGGTACATTTATAGGATCAACAGGTTCCCAATCAATAAGTTCGGGATGTACTAAAGGCATGAAGTCATCAAATTGATTTAGGTTAATGGGGGTAAGGGTTAGGACACCAATGCCATCAAATTGATTTAGGTTAATGGGGGTAAGGGTTAGGACACCAATGTCATCATAGTCATTATTAGGGATGTCGAGATCGATGAAGGCACCCTCTACAAGATCGTTTAGTTCACTTGATGTCTGTTCGTCCTCACTTGAGTCATCGATATTTAGTGATCTTGATACGAATGGTCTAGACCCAGAGCTTTGTCGTTCCTCACGCGTAGGTGCATATTATTGTAGTAAATCAATTTGGATATCGGTGTAAGATATATCGGAACACAGAGCCCATTCATACTCATTAGAATCCATTTCAAAGCTATCTCTGACCGGAAGGATTCTTTCAACAACCTTCTTTGTCATTTCTTTTTTTTGTTCTTCAAAGTATTCCAGTCCTGTCTTCTCTTTTGAATGAAGAGTGAGGGGCTGGATAGGTTCTACGATGCCTTCCTTCCTTTTTCCAATAGGTCCCTGACCCACATAACCCATTTTTTCTAGGATAGCCTTCCCTTTGCCATATTTTTCTGTTTTGATATTGATATTCTTGATAATGATATTTGATGTCGATGGTTCCTTTTCTTTGTATAACCAATCAAGGATTCCTTTGTTGTCTGATTCATCCTCTATGGTACCGGCTTTTACAAACCTTTCTTCTAGAACTGTGTCAGGTAGTGATGTTTGATGTTGACCATATGTCTTTGGAGATGTCATTAACTGTGAAAGATTAAGTGATTGCTCCATAGAATATTGCCCCATTTCGTTGTCTGTCAGCTGGATCTGCTCTTGAAATTTTTGTGATAAAGAATTTTGGGGATCTAGATTGTCTATTAATTGAGTGTCAATAAGACTTGTATCTTTTGCTTTATCCTTCTTCTCTACCCATTTGGTGGTGATATTTGGACGTTTTTCCTCATTTGATGACTTTGAACTGGATTCTTCCCTATTGTGAGGCACAAAGGTATCTTGAGAGATCCTAAGTGTGTCACAATACTGAGGATGATTATAATCGGCTGATATAGTCACCTCCTGTCCATTTACTAGGAATTTTAAGAATTGGTGATATGTGGAAGGCACTACCTGCATTTCATGGATCCATGGGCATCTTAAGAGTATGTTGTAAGTTAACTCTCTTTCCAATACCTAGCATGCTATGTGTTTCATCATTGGTCCCACTTGAATGTTTAACACAATCAGTCCCTTTGAAGATCTCCCTTCCTCATAATATGCCTTTATAGTCATTTTCCTTCGGGCATTAATAGAATCATCTGAATACCCTAGTGCATGGATTAACTTTAGAGTGAAAATGTTCAAACCAGCTCCCCCATCTATTAAGACTCTTTTGACATGATGATTGTGGATCAAGACTTCGATACGGAGTGCGGTGTTATGGGGATGGTTGAGTGACACATCATCCTGTTCAGAGAATAATAGACAGTGTTGTGTAGTCAAATTCCCCACCATATCCTGGAATTGACAAACATCTAGATTTTTTGGTACCGTAGTGGCAACTAGTGCTTGTTCTAGAACCTCCTTATGTGATGGTGATAGTTTGAGGAGTTCTAATATTGATATCTGCACTGGAATGTTTTGAAGCTGATCGACAATGTTGTAATGAGACGGAGGTGGATATGTGTTTTTAGGCCCAAATCCCTTTAAGACTACCTTGGATTTCCCCCTTGTCATTACATTTGCTGGTTGATTGTCCTGTCGTTCTCTGATTTTTAAAACGTTTATTTGATTTTCAGAGACTTGTATGCTGGGGAGCAAATCCAAAGGGGTAGTGCCGTTGGTTTTGTGTTTGTCCATGTTATGACCAACTGTATTATCATTTTCCACTTCGGTGAGACAAAGGATCATTTTATTGTAGACATGATTGATATTTTTACCTTTGTTGTTCGCAAAAGATGATGCTCCTTTGTCATAGTTTGGTAAAGGGTCCTTGAAGGTTGAATGATCATTATTGTTTTGGTGTCCCTCTACACATATCTTTTTATTGTTGATCAGATCTTAAATTATGTGTTTTAACTCCATGCAATCATTAGTTTTGTGGCCTTTATTGTTGTGGAAGTTGTAGTAATCTACGTCATTCCACCATGGTGGTTTGACCTTTGGAAACGAGAATTTTGCTTCCTGCATAGTGATAAGACCACTTGTGACTAGTTCTTTCATCGCTGATTCCAATGTTTGGCCTAAAGGTGCGAACCTACACCGGTTTGATGATTTTTGGTATGTTTGCGGTTTTGTGATTTCGTTGTTTTGAATGACATTTGACTTGATGATTTGATCGTTGTTTTGATTTGTTTTTGAAGTAGATGCTGTCAAGTTGAAAACTGGTTTGGCATTTTGTAAATCACTTGTCGTTTCGTTGGTCCCCGTATTCCTATTCTTTTGCCAAAATTTTGGTTTGTCACTATTGGGGTATTGATTTGTGTTATTTGATTTGTCGTTGAAATATTTAATAACCCCTCTTTTGACCAGTGCTTCTTCAATCTTAAGGCCATTTTCTATCACCTTTTCAAATGTAGGAGGACATTGCAATTCAAGTCTGTAACTCATCTCCTCCGTCAAATTGTCAATGAACAACTCCATTTTCTCTTCCTCAAGAATGGAGCGAGGATATCTAGTAAATAGTCGTCGCCATCTTTGTAGAAAGGATGAGAATGTATCCCCTTTGTTTTGTTTCATGTTATACAGATCCTTTATCGTGACATCGTGTTGGATGTTAAAAGAATACTGGGAGGTGAACCTGTTAACAAGTTCTTCAAAAGTCCTGATTCTTGGCTGTAATTTGGAAAACCATTCCATACACGAACCTCCCAAGCTTCTTGGGAATAATCTCATCAGGTAAGTTTCCTCTTGAGCAAACTCTAGGCTCATGGTTTTGAATTCGCGGATATAATCGATCGGATTTGTCTTTCCATTGTATTTGTCATACTTGGGGAATTCGCAGTGTTGAGGAAAAGGTATCATGTCGACTGTTGAGTCAAAAGGATAAGGACAAATGTCCTATACTGCATATCTTTTGGTGTTTCCTTTTGTCATGTCATGTCTTGTATTTTTTGTTGTAAGATTTGCATTTGGGATGTTAAGGCAATAACCGGATCTATACCTTGTATGGGTTGTGGTATTTCGGTTTCGCTTGTTCCAGGTGCTTCTTTTAGGTGATTTACGTCAAAGTCTTTGGGAAGCTTAGCACTTGATTCAACCAACATTAAGAGGTATTTCTCCATGTCCTGTTCTAAGATATTTTCTATGAATTTATGGAATTTTGGATCCTGATGGGCTGTTTGTATGTCTTCTGTAGTTATTTCATTTTTGTCACTTTGATGTAGACTATTCCAGGGATTTTCTTCTGCCATTGTATTTGATGTTTCAAGTTCCTTTTCTAAGAGCTTCTGTTTTTGTAATTTGGTGAAGATTGGCATACAAGTGTTTTGTTCTTTCTACCAAAATTTGATCTTCTATGTTGGAAAATGTCAAGTGAATTTTTAACAAAGTCAAATAAGATGATATATCTTATTGATAAGACTAGGTTAAAAATTTGATTACTATGTCTTGTTTCGTGATGATAGGATGACAATATCTCGATGATGAAACTTTAGCGTAATAATCAAGATTATGATTTGACACTTAATGATTTGTAAGATCTACGTTTTAGTTGAAAAGAATGGAAACTTGTAGGGACCTATCTGATTTTGGTTTCTAGACAGTGACTGATAAAAAGATACTTCTGCTTTGGTAAAATTCTGTGTTTAGATGACAGACAAATTGACTGATATGTTTTGGAACTCTCTATTTTTAAAAGCACTAAAACAAAGTTCATAAGTGCTAAAACAGATTTTGTAAGTGCTATTTCGCAGAAGCGCTAGAACAGAGTTCAAAAGCGTTGAAACAAATGATGGAAGCTCTATCCTTATGGATGCGCTAAAATAGTGCTCAAAAGCGTTGAAACAGTTCTTGGAAGTGCTATTTGATGGTAATGCTATAATAGTGATCGTAAGCGCTAAAACAGTGCTTGGAAGCACTATTTTATGAAAGTGCTAAAACAGAGTCTCGAAGCGCTGAAACAGATTTCCAGAGCACTAAAATAGAGGGTTGATGTTTAAGACTTTTTATTGAAAAATTTGACTTGGCCTTGTGGGGTATTCTATCATTGGTTGTGGGATGTAGGACTGACGTATGCATTGGCTATGATTGTGATATTGTGTGAGGGCTCTCCTTTGGAAGAAAGCTCGTGAATAAAGAGGTTCTATTACGTAATCAAGAGTATGACCTCTAGCAAAATCGTGATACCTATGAATGAAGGTTACATCTTGTAATAAGATCTTTCGACTTTGATATAAGAAACGCCTTTTCCTCAAAAGATTTTGATAACCAAGTGGCCTCTTGGGTTTGTTGATTTTGATGGTTTTCTTGACAAACTTGGTTGATTTCCACTCTCGAATCATAAATTTTTCTAACCTGATTTGACTTGCAATTTTTTGGATGATCTTTTATTTGATTTTTAATGATTTTCGAAAACACAGCAAGCAAATTGTAGAATAATTGTTTTAGAATCTAAACAGATAGTGTATATTCAAGAACCACAAATGGTCCTTATTGATTTTTACTGATTTGTTTTGACAAATATACAATTCAGACAGACTCACTCTTAAAGTCAAAAAGGTTCGCGTTATACTCAACATCCCACATATTAAAATTGCGTTGACTCACACAGCCATGTCACACCCTAGAGGGCGCCCGTGTTTTTGTCATTTCCAGGTGCGTACTTAGAGTTGGATTTATCGTCCTCTGAGAAAACAGTCCTTGGCAATTATATGGTGAGTGTCTTGGGGGCAGATTCTTCCCTCCCCTTGCATCGTGAGAATTACAATGTCTGGTTACTGACGCGGCTTGATATTACACTATGGTTCATAGATAGGGTTTCCGTGTGGTGAGGCAATTGATAAACTCCCTTAGGAGACCTCCCAATATTTAGAACAAAGATTTTGGGGATGGTTATCTTTGCACACTACCATCAAGTTGGAATTTCACCAAAAACTTGCATTTTGATTAGAGTGGGTTGGAATCCTTGGCTTTATGCGTTCCCACTTAGGTCGTTTCCGTAGGGTGAGTAATTTTTCCCACTACGGCAAGCCTTCTAAAGGTTTTAACAAAAGCGCAAATTTGCATGAAAATAAGGGATGAGTCTAGCACTTTGATCACCCAGTTAAGGGGAGAGCATAAGCCTATTCACCACACAAGCACAACAGATAAATGATTTGTTTTAAGCCCAAAAGACAAATTTTGCTAATCTATGTGAATATTTTGCTTCACAAAAATCACGGTGTCTATTTTAACTGATATAGCAAAAGTGTGATGGCTACCCTAGGATTGATAAATTTTAAACCAGAAATGGCTACCCTAGGATTGATAAATTTTAAACGAAATGATTATCCTAGGATTGGTTCATTTTAGTCCAAATGTATCAAAATGAAATTCTGGCCGTAGTCGCGTCGGATCCAGATAACAAAATACTGAGTGCTAAAACAATCAATGAAAGCGCTATAGTATTTCACAAATGTGCTAAAACTGAAAGCACTGAAACGGAGGAGCGAAGCGCTAAATTATTTCACGGATGCGCTATATCAGCTATATTGGAGATGGGTGACCGATGCGCCGAAACAGTTCATGGAAGTGCTATAGTAGAAAGTGCTAAAATTTTTAACATATGCGCTATAGTTTCAGGGAAACGTCAAAATAGAGCACATAAGCGCCATAGTTTCCACAGATGTGCTATAGTTTTTGACAGAAGCGCTGAAAGAGAACACGTCGGAAACCTGCGCGACACTTTAAAAAAAAATGCAAAATATGGGGTTAATGCCCCACGGTGGGCACCGAATTGTAAGTGTGAATAAGTAGAAAAGAATAAAACACTTCTTAATGAAACATTGTATCAAAGATTAAGCAAATAATCTATTGAAAGCGTCTCATTGTCACCTATCTTCAAAGATTTATTAAGCTATTGTGCTCTTAGATTTAAATAACACTATAACTGTTAAAATGACAATCTAAAGAATGGAATGATGATGATGGAATGATGTGAAGCTAAAATGATAATGATAAATGATAAAAGAACTATTGTAACATGAATTGACATAAAAATTGATGAAATAAGCTACAAGACGCAGCCATGATATGATTCTAAAATGATGGATGCTTAAATTGTTTGATGTTTGATGCTTGATGCTTGATGCTTGATGATTGAATTCCTGCAGAGTAAGAGTGCATAAGCTTGATAATCAAGATGCTTTTCTTGGTTGAATGAAGCTTTATTTATAGATTTCTTGCAGTTGAAATGCACAGGGATAGCAAAGAGAGGCTTGGATTCAATCTGGAGGATTGAATGGTGAGAGATGGAGGAGATTGAGAAGATTTTGGGGATTGTCTCTACCCATGAAAACACCAGACAAGAGAAGAGGAAGGATTGATGGAAGAGGATTGAGAGATAAATTTGCAATTTGTCTCCAATTTGTCTCCAAAACTTCTTGTGAAGTTTGAAGGCATTAATTTTGACATATTTTGACATAAATTAGACATAGGATATCTAATTTGATTTTGAGGAAATATAGAAGAATATTCTTTATGCCTTTATTTAAATATTTTTGATTATTTAGATTAGCCAAAGAGGGATAAATAATTTAATAAAACAAACTATAGAAGTTTTTTATTAAATTAAAATAGAAGAATATGGTAATTAATCAATAAAGTGTTTAATCTTTATTTATTTAATTTAAGATTTGATGTGATAGAATAAAATAGGGTAAAATGATAATTAAATCAAACAAAGTATTTAATTTTGTTTATTTAATTAGGATGAGATAATAGAAGAAATAGAAGAATTTAAATGTGAATGTGAACGTGAACTATATAAATAAATATTTTTATTTATTCAATAGTAGAGAAATTTAGAATAATTAATCAAATAATTCATATTTAATTGATTAGATTCTCCAGACCAAATTTAGGTGTATACAGTGTGTGATGATGATTATCTCGGTTGTTAGCAAGGTGGCAATGTGTAGTTGGTTGCATATGCTACAATTAGGAAGGATGTCGTGAGTTGCTATACCAATTGTCTCTTGTTACTCATGAATGTGTAAAACATTTTATGAATGTTGTATTCACTATTTGTTGTTGTAAATTTGTATAGAATAATTCCTTATAGTTAGTGGCTCAAGAAAGTGCTTTGAAAAGGCTTTGGAGAATGCTCCACATTCCTCCACATTTGAAGATATGTTCCCGTGGTCTAAAGGCTAGAAAAAGTCAAATGTTCAATGTATGTGTTCTAGTTTTCAAATCTTGGATGTTATTGTAGAAGTTTTTGAGTAAGCGGAGTGGTGATTGAACTGTTGCAATCATGGAAGGTTCTAAAAAATGCTCTGCATTTCTCCACAATTGCTATTGAGGTCTTATAGTTTGGAGGATGTGTCTCTAATGCCTATCTATTTCCTTTCCTCGAGTTTCAGTTATAGAAGTGCACCACAAGCTGAGTTGTCAAAGTTATATCTCAAGATTGTGTTGTCTAGGTTTGTGATAGATACTAGTTATGTATTTTTTCTTGCGCCAACATATTGATGCATGAAGTTGTGAAAGAAGGGCATGAAAATATTCCTGAATATGATTTGTTTCTTATGTTGTAGTTCGTGTGTTTTTATCTTGCCTCTTTGGTACCACTTGTGGTCTAGAGATTAATATTTCAAGGGCAGAGTGCTTGCTGGGTCGACTTAGCGTTCTAAGTTACTTGCGGTAAGTTTTTGTGGCGTGCATCAATATAGGGATGCATGTATATTTGAATTAGGTTCTACTTATCTCCTGGCTTGGACCACATTAGATTTCCCTTTCCCATGGATGTGTTGAAGCTAACTCAATATGGCCATTGCATGTTTCATGTTTATATGTTTTAGGATGACCAAAAAGGAGAAATGTTTTGATGCTTGTGGATGGTATAAATTTAAGATCAAGTGTGTAATCAAAGATGTACAAGTGTTCAATGTGCGATCAATGTAATTTTCTAAGAACAATGCGTTGAAGGTAGAGTAATGTGTGCAAAGTTGCACAAGAGCGTTTGATTCTTGTTGGAGGTAGTGAGCTGAAAGTAAAAGAGTTTAAGTGGTGTGTGGAAGGCAGTGAGTTGACCAAATTGTGTGAGTGTGGGAGGTAGTGAGCCAAAGACATAAGTAAAAGTGTGAATACTGAAGGTAGTGAACCAAAGATAGAGTGATGTAAAAGTGTTGAAGGTAGAGAGTCAGGGACAACATAAGTGTTGTGGTTATGCTTTGTCATCTAATTCTTTAAAGAGTTGTATTATGAGGTTGCAACCTCACTCTGTAAGTAAGCATGAAGTTGTGAAATTCCTTAGGTTGAAGACCTTAAATTTGTTGGAATTGTTGATTCATTTGTGAGGCCGGATTTGGTTAGTATCTCCAAGTAGCTTTTCTCACTGTGGTTTTTCCCTTGTTGGGTTTTTCACATAAATTTAGTGTTATGGTTTTGTGCTCTTGCTTTGAATGTGTTTTCTGATTAAGGCAATTTTAAGTTTCGATTGAATTGATTTGATGGATATACGGATTCACCCCCCTCTCAGTATATTTGTGTGTTCTAACACATAGTTCATGATGTTAGGGGTCATGAGTACATATGGTAATTTAAAGTTCTTGTAGGCTATGGAAAATGGTACTAAGAGGAAAGGTAGGAAACATCTTTTCCTTATTATGGATGTTCTAAATCCATCTCTTATTGTTTCAAAAAAATTATAATTAGAAAATTTTGGATTGAGGAAAAAGAAAGGGAAGTAAAAGTAAGAGGACAAAGAGCACTTTCAACCATTGGGAAATCCAAGAGGTAGTGGTTTAAATCCTAGTAGATCAAGTTGCCATTGTTTTGGTATAGTTGCTAAGTTTTTTGTGTTTCTTATGGATAACATTCAATGTTAATAATTTCGCTTTATTGTGCTACAAGAGGGTTGACCTTTGCATGTTTGGGGGAAATTTTGGAGAAGCTATGCAACCTAGTTTTGGGTTTCGGATAGACTCTAATAGTCCTACAACCCAACTAAGGTTTAGAGGAAGTTAAGGTAATTTGACAGCCTACCCATATCTCTAGAGGGAATTCAATTAATTCTTGCAACCATAATTTTTAGTTTTTAGGTTTATAATAACATATTTTAATTTACATTATGGATCTAAATGAAGGTAACCTTGGGGATGTTACCTTTTCTTTTGTTTGAGTTGCTTGTGTGATTGTAAAATGGATCTATTGGTATTTTGGTTTCATTATATTTCATCTACTTACTATATTCACCCTAGTGTGAGTGATTCAACTATTCACTTATAATATTAGGTGGGTTGTGTGTGAAAATCAAGGTGGAAACCAAGTGGGTCATTTGGGATAGATGCAATTGATGTATTTATAGAGTAAAAATTTGTATACTTCACTCTTAATGATATCTAGTTTCTACAATCCATAAAGATGTTCATTATTATTTTTGGATTCAATTGTGTCAGAGTTTTTGTGTTAATGCTTTATGTCACACTCCATGATCCAAAATGTTGATGCAAAAACTCCAATACAATCGAATCTAGAAATAATAATGAAGTACTTCAAACTTTCTATTCTATATTTTGTACTTATTTTAGTGCTCATCATCTCTAGACATGATTAAAATCTATTTCTCATATTCTCATCTTAACTTCCTTAGGTGTGCCTAATGCTCAATCTAGAACTTTGATGTCATTAGAATATTCTTCCTCTCCATTTGTAGTGTTGTGTCCTAGACACTAGTGTTGTTCTTGTGACCTTGAGTAGTGTATTCATGCTACTTTTCACCTTCATTTTAAATTACTTATGCCAATGATCAATCACAAGCTGTAATTAGTATTACTAAGAAGCTAAAAACTTGTTTAGATTTTTATTTCCCAAATCCTTTTATACCCAAATCTACCTATTCAACTTCCACCTTAATTCCCTATTTTTCCATTTGTTAGCCATATAAATGAAAATTTATTTAGTATGTTTTAAAAGAATAAAATATTCTTAAGTTATTGATTTATGTGAATATTAATCCAATCGGTTGAAAATGGCTAAACAAAAATTCTTGTAGTTGGATGTGTTTAGGAGCTGTGTAGTGAAGGCTGCCGAAGATATGCAATTTTTAAAAATGATCTAGTTATGAAACAAGAAAATACATTTAATAGATTGTTTTAAACTTGTGTCCAAGAACTACATTTTAGTTTTGTGTGATAATTGTAAAACATAAACTCTGTTTGAAGTTGTTTTATTTACTAAAATATCATCGGCTGAAAAAGACTTCTTTTGTGGTTATGGGTTGCAAGCCAACATAACCAAATCAATTATCTTCAACTCTTCAATATTATGGTTAGAAAATTTAATATATATGTATTACCGCCTTATAAAGGAACACTCTTTTTAATCTAAAAAAACATATTCAATACTATAATCTACGCTTTGAGTAAGAAGTGTTGTAGTAGCATTTCTTAATCACCTTTCTGACTAGGAGGAATGGGCGCCCAATCCTCAGGAAGCTTGGTGATATCTTATTGTGATTTTAGTTAAGTATTTTAATTATTATGGTTGTGGTTTCATTTTTGTTTTCATGTATGATTCATGGATAAAAATGATCTATTTATGAATAGTGTATGAAATTTTCATTTTGGTTATTATTTAAGAATTCAAAGGCATATTTGTATTTCTTTTACCAAGTGAATGTATTGCTTGATAAGTATTCTAAGTGGTTTGAATGTTATTGTTGAAAACAAAATAATTACTGGTATGTTCTCGTCGCTTTGTTCTTATAGCAGAATTAGTAGAACTTGTAGCAGGACTATTTTTTTGTGAGGGGTATTTTTATGGTATTTCTAATCTTATGTATTATGATTTACTACATTTCATCACACTTATCTTACTACCTATAGGCCTTGAGAAAATTTCCATTACACCTTTCACAAATCTATGCCCTAGATTGAAATTACAAACTTGAATTTTAGCCATCATTTGGATATAACTTTGAAATTAATCCTTTCATTTTTATCCCAAAACTTTGGCATTGTTGTTGGGGAAAGGCATTAAAGGCCTGATAGTCTAGTAAGTTGAGATAGGACCAACGTGTTAAGGAGAAATTCCACACAAGTGTTGACCTTGCCTAGGCAATTACCCTTGGTTTGCACTGCATTAAGTCATATAATTGCATGAATCATAATAGAGATGAGAAAGGTAGGTTTGTCAAAAAAAACTGTAGGAAGTAGCTCACTAAAACCAAAAAAAATAAAACAAGGAGTTAAGCCACAAATCAAGGAGGAGGATGTTGAGTCCTATTTAGACAAATGCGTGATTGAGTCCACTATTATAAAATATGCAAGAAAATTAATGAATGAGATATAGAATCTCCTCTAAGTGTTCCCTTAGAAAATTTAAGCAAACTTAAAATATCAAAGAATGTACTTGCTACAAAAAATATTAGCGAACAACCTAGGTTCTCACATGCTTTAGGGGGTGTAGAAAGGAAAGAAGTAAAAACTTAATTCAAATGATATTTGTTAGCATTTGATTGTTATTGGACCACATGTGGATTTCAATCATGGTAGAAATAGGAGCCAATCACGAATGAGAATAAGCTTTACCCAATAATAACCCTATCACATTTGAGTTTCCCATTGTTAGTCTTGAAGACGAAGCACATATGAAAATATACCCCATTCCGCTTCGTCAGTATTTCAAGGTCTTTCTATAGAGGTTCGTAACATGTTTTTTTTGAATTTGATGTGTTATGTTGTAGTTATGATTACCACAGTGATGTTCAAAACCTTAAGTTATTCCCAACTACATTTAAAGATGTAGAATTACGATGGTTCATGGGACTTGGATGATAATCTATTCACATGGGACAACATGAAGGAGCGATTTTGATAAAATATCGAGAATATTGTAAGAAAAAGGAGGTTCAAGATGAAATCTTTCAAATATCACAACAAGAAGAAATAATTGAAGATTTCCTTGAACTATTCTCATTTAGCCTTCAAAGAACACTGTGAACAAGACTAACTAATGAGGCTATTAAAATGATTTTTCTAAGAGGAATTTGCGATGAATGTATGGATGCTTTTAATCTTATTAGAGGTGGAGATATTTCTAAATTGACATTTGATAAAATTTGTCAAATTTGTAGGAATTATTTGAGGTCTCATCAACCCATACAAAGTTATCTCGGAAGGAAGAATTCCCATGCTGGTGCATTAGGTATTTCCAAGCAAGAATTAGGTATGCTACTTGATAATTTAATAACTGATCTTTTGAGTCATATGAGAAAACAAATAGATACTTTATATATAGATAAGAAACAAGAAGAGGTTGAAAAAGAACTCACTATCTTTTGTTCTATTTATCATAAGAAACACACTAGTGAAGAATATCCTTATAATAAAACTAAGATATCTTCCTTAGAAGAGGCTATTAGGAACAACTCTTTGTGACCATTACCTATAGATATGAAAAAAATGGAATTTAGTGAAGAACTTGTTTATTATATGACTCAATGTAGGACTTGACAACCGAGAGATATGGCTCTAGGGATGATCAATGAATTAATTTCTTATAACATGGGACCTAGTGAACAACATACCTCCTTTCCATATTTTGGATGGAATGGATAATGGAAACAACCTCCATCTTATCCATAGTGGCTAAACCCATATCAACGTGCCCCACAACCTTGGCAACTAACATGGAGGGAAACACCACCAAAGTTTCCATAATATACATCGTACCTTGTACCACCCACCATTAGACCATATCCTCCACCACAACAATTATTTTTACCACATATACCATCAACATCTGATAATCCACCAAATCCAACACAACCACCAAAGGCCACTCCCATGCATGCCCAACCTACACCAAATCCAAATAATAAGGTGGCACAACCCATTTATAATAATGAGGCAGTAGGATACCCAACTTATCATGTTAATACACTAGATGTTGATGGGTTACAACTTAGATTTGCAAAATATCTTTCAAGACCTATAATTACCAAGTTAGAAGAACTTGAAGAAACATAACCCGGTCTTGAGGCAAAAAAATAATTTAATTGACATTATCTTCATATCTTGATCGATTTCAAACATAAACTACTTAGAAGGAAGTATTACGACTTGAGTTTTATTTTATTAATGAATTGAAAAATGTTAACATTAAAATTCTTCTTATGTAGGAAATCAAGGACATTCCCATTTACACAAAAACTCTTCAAGGCTCATGTACACATAAGAAGAAAAATAAGAAAGACCCAATGGTTATCAGAATTATTGGAAAAATTGTAGATCTTATGTTGGGCAAAATTTTAGTTCCTAAATATTATGATCTAAGAAGCACAATGATTCAAGTACAAATTTCTCATGTTATTATTCAAAATACACATTGATATGGGCTTTGTTGTAAATATTATGACTAGTGAAACTAAAGAAAAATTATGTCTTCAAGGACTTAGGCCCACTCCTACAGTTCTCCAAATAGTTGATCAACCTTTAGTTAAACCCAAAGGTATGATTGAGGATATTATTATTTATATTGATTGATGGGAATACCCAACTAAATTTATGGTTTTGCAACCTAAAATAAAGTTGGGTGATACCCTTGATCTTGGGATGACCCTGGTTGGCCACTGTGGATGCCTTCATTAACTATCAATCAAGTAATATGATTAATTCTAATGGTGAAAGAAAAAAATTTAACATCGTATCCACCAACACAATCTTTATTGTAAACAAATGATCCTCTATGGGTTGATAGTGACTTGGATGAATCACTTCCTATTTTAACAATTAATCAAATCCTTGATTTTGATAAATTATTTGAAGATTCTATTATTTTTAATTTCTTTCAGAATTGATATTCATCTAATGATGTTAGGGAAAGACTGCTTTTTCACTCTTGCCTAGATAATAATTGTCCATTTAGGAATTTTCCCTTGATAGGTGATCCACAATCTATACAGTATTTTATTACATTGCATCATTGTTACCCCATGATTGCCTATATAGCCCATTCTTGTCTATGAAAAAATCCATACTAAATTCGTTACCATCCACTTCACAAATGGTAACTATAAATCTACCTACACAATCACAAGAAATGGAAATCTTACTTGGTCAAACAATATAATAAATCCACACTTAATCACTACACAACTTCATGAATTAATTGCTATGTTGCGAGCTTATAAAGTTGCATTTGCATGGGCATACCAAGATATGTATGGGATGCATCTGAACACCATATTTATATAGAATAAGGAAGTCTCCTAGTAAGACAACCACAAAGATGAATAAATCCCATTTTGTGCGTAATCGTTAAGGAAGAATAACAAGAACTATTAAATGTAGGCAAGTAATTTACCCAATTTTACATAGTCAATGGGTTTCCTCGTTGGTTGTGATGCTTAAAAATAATGGTAAGTGGTGAATCTATGTGTATTATAGAGCTCTTAATAAAGAAACTAAAAAGGATCACTTTCTAGTACCATTCATTGATCAAGTTTTTGATACTCTTGCAAGTAAAAAGTTATTTTCCTTTTTGGATGGTTTCAATAGGTATAATCAAATCAGAATAGTATTAGAGGACCAAGATAAAACTACTTTCACTTGTCCCTGGGGGACATTTACATACAATGTTTTAACTTTTGGTTTATGTAATGCTCCTACAACTTTTCAAAGGGTTGTTTTAAGTATCTTTGTTGACCTTATTCATGATTGTGTGGAAGTATATATGGAAAATTTCACTCTGTATGGTAATACTTATGAGGAAGCTAAAGGTAATCTTGAAAAATTTTTGCAACGATGTGAAGCCACTAACTTATCTCTCAGTCATGAAAAATGCCATATTTTGATGACATAAGGTATAGTGTTGGATCACTACATTTATTTTAAGGGTATTGAAGTTGATCCTAGAAAGGTACAAATCATTTGAGAATTGCCTACACCTACTTGCCAAAAAGATGTCCATAGTTTCCTAGGCCATGTAGGGTATTATAGAATTTTTATTCAAAATTTCAATAAAATTGCTTAAGTCTTTTGTTTTTCTAGGAAAAGACAATATCTTTTCATGGAAAATAGAGTGTTAGCAAGCCTTTGAAGAGATTGAAGCAAAGATTATTACCACACTAGTGTACATAGTCTGAATTGGGAATTACCATTCCACACTCATATTGATACTTCAAATACCTCAATGGGAGCTGTATTGGATCAAAAAGATGATTCACTCTTCTATTCCATTTATTACATCAACAAAAAAATCATAGGTATTGAGGTAAATTACATAGTAATCGAAAAGGAATTTTTAGTTTTTGCATATGCAATTAATAAATTCTATCATTATAACATAGGTTATAAAGTGTTTATTCACATTGATCATTTTTCAATTCACTTTTTAATGAATAATCCCATTTTAATTGGAAGAGTTATTAGATGGTTATTATTGTTACAAGGATTTGACAACACTATACTTGATAATCCTAGTTGTGAGAATGTTGTTGTGGATTTCTTATCTAGATTACAACATGATGATGAACCTTTACCAATGGATGATACCTTTCAAGATGAACACCTTTTTCTATTTATGTTAAGAGTCCTTGGTTTGTTGACATTGCTAGCTATTTCGTCACTTGCAAGTTTTCTCCTCATTTCTCTCCTAGAGATTGTCGGAAACTTTTTGGACTAAGTGGCTAGTACACATGGATCAACATGTTTCTCTTTCACATCGGTATAGTGTCATGCATCAATGTGTAGCTGAAGATGATATTTTCGATATACTTCAAGAATGCCATATTGAACCATGTGGAGGACAATTTGTATCCCAATGAACTACCAACAAAACCCTTACCTCAGGATATTATCGGCCCACACTACACAAGGATAGCAAGAGGTATGTTTAGAATTGTGATAAATGTCAATGTATTGGCTGACCCACATGTTCAAATGAGATGGCTCTATAACCACAATTATCTATTGAATCATTTGGAAAATGGGGTTTAGATTTTGTTGGGCCCATCAATCCTCCATTCATAAATAAACATTATAGCTTGGTTTTCATAGATAATATTACTACTATGGTTGAATTTATGACACTAAAGCATGCATGGGATACCTATTGGGAATTAAAGCGTCTTAACCTTTTCAATTTCGTAGCATTAAATATTAATTTGCTATCTAATATGACTCGGCACAGTTAGTTGTCAGCATATTGGGATGTGACATGGAATGTGACATGGATGTTGTGGTCACCACAAGGAAATGTAGCTATCCCACTTTGGGAAAAAATTCTTTGACATGTGTTGGCATCTTTGAGGGATTCTACGACGATTTTATGACATATTCTTATGACGAATTTCTATGATGATCTTATAATGCATAAGAAATGGATTCTATGATAGGTTGGAAAAGTATTGGAAGGCATATTTTCATGGGAAAAGTGGGCACCCAAGTTTGACCTATGATAGGTAGTAAGAGAATGTAAGAGGCATCTTCTATTTTAGTCAGTTATGACAGATTCTCTTACAATTGTAAGAGTTTTCATATATGACAAATTCTATGACATTGTAAGGAATTTATCATACATATTTGAGGAAAATTTGGGGTGCCCAAGTATGGAGGTGTGTAAGGGGGTAAGAAATGATTGGACAAGTGTCACATGAGTCAACTATGTGTTGGAAAAATGTTCTAGATGGATTTGGGCATCTGTCTCTTGTAACTTGCTCTAGAAGCTACATTCATGCTTGTATTTATTTATATATTGGATGTATTAGAGTGGGTTTTTAAATTGTATTTGCAAGTATTGTTATGCTGAGAATAGCTCCAGAGATCAACATTTGTACACTCTTGGAAGAACTTGAATTGTAAGTGTGATGTAATCATTTGATTAGATAATACATTGTACAAGTTTTGGAGTGTGGGGTTTTTCTCCCAAAAGGGTTTTCCCCACGTATATCTTGTGTTGTGATTTTGATAATATTCCTATTATGCATCTCTCATAGTAACTATAAAAGAGATTAAAAACTGTACATCTCTCCTCTCAGATCAATGATAGGAAGCATTTCCACGTACCTTTCTTCCTTTTAGTTGGTATCAAAGCTTGATCACCTTTTATTATAGTTGTTGGGTAGAGTATTTTTTATGTTGATCTTCATTTGAGTGGGAACTTTCACAATAGACTTGAAATATTTGTTGGAGGAGAGATCGATAGCACATCTAGGAGGTTTGAGTTAGAGAAGTTCAATGGAGGTAACTTTGAGTTATGGAAACTCAATATGGAGGACCTTTTTATGGATAGATATTTATGGCTCACGGTATTCAATTCCATGCCATTGGGAATTAAACAAGAAGACTAGGATTAAATGGATAAAAAATCTAATGGTCTCATAAGACTCATTTTGGCCAACTCTATCCTATTATATGTTCACGAGGAGAAAATGACTACAACTTTGTGGAAGAAAATTGCTCAAATTTATCAAGCTAAATCCCTAGTAAATAAGTTATTCTTGAGAAAGAAGCTATACTCTCTAAGGATGGAGGATTTGTTGTAGATCATTTGAATTCATTTAATATGCTCGTTTCCCAATTGTCCTCTATTGGTGTGAAGATGGAGGAGGATTGTTGTATGAAATAATTGTGTTCATTACCAGATTTGTGAGACCACCTTTTTATGGCCATTGGAAGTACCACTACCACTTTCAAGATGGAAGATGTGGTTGAATCTCTATTGTCTATGGAGATGCAAATAAAATCAATCAAATCAACTAAGGAGGCTCTTGCAATTTGTGGTAGACCCAAGGCAAAAGGAAAGAAGAAGGATAAAAAGAAAGAAAATAAGGAAAGATCTGATTCCCATGGGAGATCTAAGTCTCCTAGAAATTCCATCGATTTGTGTTGGAATTGTGGCAAACCTGGTCACTTCCATAAGGAGTGCAAAGAGGAGAAAAAGAAGAGAAATAATGATTCTGATTCAAATAAGTCTTCTCAAAATTATGGTGAAGCATTTGTTGCTACCTTGGCAACGCATGCATCAAAATATGTGTGGTTGATTGAATCTGATGCATAATTCCACATGGCCTCACACAGGGTTTGGTTTTCGAAGTATGCAAAGTTTTACAGTGGGAAGGTGTACTTGGGTGATGACTATCACCTAAATATTATTGGCCATGAAAGATTTTTGATTCAATTTCTTGATGGTAGAGTGAAGGGGATCAATGGTGTATTGCATATCCTTGGTTTGGCACAAAACCTATTATCTATAAGTAAATTAAATGATGTGGGTGTGCAAGTAGTTTTCTCAAATGGAGGATGCAAGATGATGAGAGGAGCTATGGTTCTTGTTAAGGGTGTTTGGATTGGAACTCAATTTCAGCTTGATACATGCATTGCGCATTGCAATAGTTCTTCTATTATGGAGAGGAGATCTTTAGAATCACTATCCTCACCATCAAAACCAATAGTGAAGAGGATTGTTGCATCTAATTTTGATGGTTGTGCTTTCTAGGTACCTAAGGGTGCTCATTCTATGGAGACGAAAATTCCAATTGAGAAAACTATGCTATAGAACCAAAGGCTTGGCCACATTGGTGAGGAGGGTCTTAGAACCTTAAAAAATAAAAGTCTTGTTGAGGGGATGAATGATTGTAAATTTGAGTTTGATTTTTGTGAACATTGTATTTATGGAAAGAAAAACCATGTTCAATTTTACTCTTATTCTCACAAATCATTAGAGATGTTGGATTTGATTCATTTTGATGTATTTGGTCATGTTAATTTTCCTTCAATTACAAAATTTATTTATTTCGTTCCATTCATTAATGATTATAGTAGGAAATGAGTTTATTTCCTTAGAAGTAAATCTGAAGTCTTTAATAGATTCAAAGAGTTTAAAGCTCTTGTAGAGAATTAGAAGGATAAAAAGATTAAATTTTTGAGGAAGGATAATGGAAGTGAGCTTTTTTGATAGATTTCAACAGGTTTTGTAAAGAACATGGGATTGAAATACATAAGACAACCCCCTGCAACCCTCAAAAGAATGAAGTTGCTGAAAGAATGAATAGGATATTGATGGAGAGGGCTAGGAGTATGCTCAGTGGAGCTAGCCTCAAATAAAAATTTTGGGCTGAAGTTGTTGCCACTACTTGCTACTTGATTAATAGGTCTCCTACTTCAGCGCTTGTGGATAATACACCCTTGGAGGTATGGTTTGGTAAAAGGATCTCATTGAGACATATTTGAGTATTTGGTTTAGTCATATTCTCATGTTCCTAAGGAAAATAGGTCTAAGTTGGAGAAAAAGGCTATAAAAGGTATCTTCATCAGTTATGGCATTGGTGTGAAAGGGTACAAGCTTTGGGATCATGTGGCCGAACAAGTTCTGTATAGAAAAAATGTGATTTTCAAGGTACTTGTTACTCCTATAGCTATTTTATAATCAAATAAAGAAGAAAATAAAGAGGATGTGATCCATATTCCTCCTACCCTTGAGAAAGAAGAATTGAAAACATCCAATGGACCTGATTATGAGGAGAGCTCAAGTAGGTCTGAAAGTTCAGATGAAGATGAATAACCTCAACCTCAACCTTTAAGGAGGTCTACACGAATAAGGAAACAACATAATAGGATTGGATATTCTTTGCATGATTCTAGTTGTATTTTTTCTTTGATTTCTAACACTACTAAGCCTATGATAGTAAGGGAGGCTATGGGTATGCATGATACAAATTCCTAGATAAAAGGCCATGGATGAAGAGATGGATGCATTAAAATGAAATAACACTTGGGATCTAGTGCCCTTTCTTGATGGACACAAACCTGCTAGTTGTAAATGGGTGTTCAAGAATTTTTTTGGTTTAGATGGCATTGTTGAGAGATATAAGGCAAGGTTGGTCAAGGGGATTTATTATGGTGAGATTTTTTCTCTTGTTGAAAAGCTGACATCCATTGGATGTTTGTTATCACTTGTTGCTGCATATAATTTAGAGATTGAATAGATGGATGTGAATATAACTTTCCTTCATGGTGACTTGGAGGAAGAAATCTATATATCACAACTAGAGCATTACATTGAGAAAGGTATGAAAAATTGGTTTATAAATTGAAGAATTATTTGTATGGTTTGAAACAGTCACCTAGGATGTGGTACCAAAAGTTCAATTCATTTGTGTTGATTTTGGGATTTTTGAGATTGAAATCAGATCATTGTGTCTATTTCAAAATTGTTGATGATCACATTCTCATTATTGCATTATATGTTGATGATATGTTTATTGTGAATGATAAATCTTAGATTTTTGATTTGAAGTCTTAGCTTTTAGCACAATTTTAAATGAAGGATTTAGGTGCCACTAAGTATATTCTAGGTATGGAAATCAAAAGAGATAGGGTAAACATACAACTTTGGTTAGGCTAGAGTAAGTATTTGATTTTTTTTTTGGAGAGATTCAACATGGAAGATTGTAGATCATTATGAGTTCCTATTGCAATGGGGACAAATTTATCAATTTCAGATTGTCCAAAATCTCTTAGTGAGGTGGAGGATATGATGAGAATAACTTATGCTAGTGTTGTTGGCAATTTGATGTATGCCATGGTCTATACAAGACTAGACATTGCCCAAGTAGTGGGAATCCTTAGCTGATTCATGGCTAATTCTAGATGAGTACGTTGGGATGCAGTAAAGAGAGTATTCGGGTATTTGTAAGGTACTTCCAAGTATTCCTTATGTTATCATGGACATCCTATAGGATATTTTCATTTAGTTTGTATTTGTGGATTCATGGATTTAGATTAGGCAGGTGACATTGTGGTGCAAGGCACCATAGGTTTTGATGAAGAAAATTGCTAAGTGTTAGTATTTTGGTAGGATGAAGTCATGAAGTCATGTTTCTGGTTATAATAAGGCCCTTGAGACCATTTATCATGTTCTTAGTGGTTAGGAGTCATTTTGGAGTCAACTGGGTAAGTGTTTGTAAATGTTGCAAAATGTTGCAAAAGTTGTCAAACAACTTTGCATTTTTGAATTTTTTGGGAAGTTAAAAGTCAGTTGTAGATGATTATTTTTGGTTGGTAATGGCTTAAATAAGCCTTATTAAGTTGAAGAAAATGTTTTGGAGATTATTTTAAAGATTGAACATCAATAAAGCACTATTTTTCTGCATTTTTAAAGCATAATTTGCGGCTACAACAACTTGTATGGCCTTGTACAACTTGAGAGTGAGAAAAATTAATGAAATCAAATGAAACCAATGGAAAAAGAACAAGGATTCAATACACCATGAGTTCCAATCAAAATTTTCTGACTCCTAGGTCGTACAAGTTGTTGTAACAACAAATTATGCTTTAAAAATACAGAAAAACAGTGCTTTATTGATGTTCAATATTCAAAATGATCTCCAGAACCTTGTCTTCAACTTCACAAGGATTATTTAAACCATTACCAACCAAAAATAATCATCTACAACTAAATTTTAATTTCCCAACCTTTCAACTTCCCAAAAAATGCAAAAATGCAAAGTTGCTTGACAAATTTTGTAACTTTTTGCAACATTTACAAACACTTACCCAATTGACTCCAAATGACTCATAACCACTAAAAACATGAGAAATTGTCTCAAGGACCTTATTATAGCCAAAAAAATGACTTCATGAATTCATCCTACCAAAATACTAACACATCAATTTTCTTCATTAAAACCTATGGTGCCTTGCACCACATTGACAACAAAAGATCCACCAGTGCCTATGTGTTTACTATGTTTGGTGGTGCTATCAATTGGATGAGAAAGTGACAAGATGTAGTTTATTTTTCCACTATAGGAGCAGAGTAAATGGCATCTACTCATGCTTATAAGGAATCTGTTGATGGTGTTTTCTGCACAACACAACTCAGACAGAATATGATATCCTATCTCTCTTGAAAGGTAAATCTCTATGGGAAAAGAGATAACCCCAAGGTCTCTAATGTCAGGTCTTAACAATGCAGTGAAACAACTAAGTGATAAATGTGAAAATGCTGGTAATCACAAAGGGACCTTACTACAAGCAAATACTGGACTTTAAACTTATCAGATCTAAACAATGAATTGATACTTGAATCTTTAATTAAACCTAGATAATAAAGAAATAACAAAAGATGAAGGTTTCAGAGATAATTCTTAGACTACTTCTAACCCTAATATTGATAATGCCAAAAGATAAAATGCTCAAAATGGACCGATCTCTCATAAACTACTTTCTGTTTAACCCAGATAAATATGCAATTTCACAAAAATAGTGCAATCTTCTAAGGTATTTAAAGATTTTCAAATCACAAACATTCATTCAAGAAATCCTGAAAAAATCCTTATAATTGAACTAAGCACAATTTTAAGTCCAGGCTAACTTTGCAAAGCAGCTAACAATCAACTAACTACAAAAAGTATGGACTAGAGATCCCTGCAAACATTCCAAACATGAAACCCTAAGCATCACCAAACTATTTAACTATGAACTTATAAGAAATTTTAAAGATAGAACAACAAGAACCATGCTAGATGAAGCTCCACAAGATGGATACCAAATCACAATATCCTTTCTTATATTAAGTCATCCAAAATGGCAACAATTCTAGCTTTTTGTTACAACACTTGCTTGAAAATAAACCCTAATTCACTCAAATATGAAATCTCTATTCTAATTCTCTATGCATATCATGTATCACCTTATCTATCTTCTCAAATGAGGCAACATTCCTATTTTATAGAGAATCCCTAAGATAGGTCGACCCAAAAAAATAAGAATTTACAATAAAACCCTGACCTACAAAAGTCGGCCTCAAAAGATATTCGAATATAATATGAAATGTGCACTTTGCACCAATTTCATCCAAGTCGGTCTAGTTATCAAAGGGTCGGCCCAATGCATGTGAGTAATGGGAAGCACAAATTTCAAGGTAGCCCTACATAACTACTTCCCATCTTTGTCCTTAGCTTGATCTTCCTCACCATGCACGACCAACAATACTTTTTCCAGCTCAGCAACAGGTGGCACAAGGAAAACCCTAACTCTTCTTTCAAGAGACTTAATATCATCCCTTCCCTGCCTCACTGTACCATCCCAATCAGCTCTATTAGTTAAGTATCTGTCAATAACTGCAATATAGGTTGCAGCATCATCTAGCTGATGTTCAGTGACTGGTCCCTCACCAACTGGAGAATAAACATCTCTCCACTATTTCCTAAGTTGCTCTAGATTAAGATGCTTCAGAGAAAACTTCTTCCTTCCTGTCATAATTTCAATGAATGAGATACACTTATCATGAATACCAGTCAAAGTGTCCTCAATCTGCTTTCCTTGTTTGTGAATCTTTTTCAAGGCTTTCTACCTCATCTGCAAGATTTCAAACCATTCCCAAGGTTCAGAAACCCTTGGGAAAGGAAGAATCCCACTCTTTACCAACTTATCTTCAGTAAAATCCATGATCATTTTGAATTTCTACTATAGAAGATTAGTATCCTCTTTGTCTTGAGCTAGCATAGTCCTCAACCAGTCCACCAATCTCATGGCATTCCCTCCATTTGACAAGATATCTTTGATAGAAGCATCTCCCTTAGCCTGAACTCCTTGCAACCAAGAAACCGCGGAAAGTGTGGTGCCTTTCATCTTCTCAAGCTCATAGATTGTTTCCTGAGGCAAGAAACCCGCAATAGAGGAGGAAGAGCCAAAGGACTGCAAGGGTTTCATCAACTCCTACAAGTACTTCAATTTATCATTCTCTTTCTCAAACTCATGCCTGGTTTGTATAGCCTTCTTCAATCTACCCACAATTATAGCACTGGAACCTTCATACTCCTCAATGTCTTGTTCCATAGATGCATGCCCTAAGTCAATAGTCTACACATGATAAACCTTGGCAGTCACATTATCCCTATCTTTATCAGGAGCAGGGGTAGCAATGTGAGCCACTCTATTGCCTGACCCATCTCTCTCAATCCGGGACACAACCCTAGCCTTCTTCTTAATCCTTCCTTTTTCAACATTGGCCATTAAGTCATCCCAATTAGGAGGAGCATCTTCTACTATTACCAGTTTACTTTTCAATTCTTTATTCAGCCAACTTGGAACAGTAGAATCAGTTGGCACTGTATCTTGCTTATCTTGCTCTTGCTGGTCATTATGGGAATCCTTATCAACACTTGGCACATTAGGGATATCCAGGATTGGATCCTCCTTGTCTTGCAATTGATCCTCTACAACAACCTGCACCGGTGAAGGGATCTTAGCTGGTATCTCCTCCTGTTGAGGAGATTTATTCAATTTCTCTTTCGCAAGTGAATTTGCATAGGCCACCAAAGGGGACTGGATCACCTTGTCAATTTATGCCTCTGCACTATAAAGGTCTCCTTCCTAAAATTACTCCTTGCCCAAGTCCTTAGGATCTTCATCCTTCCTTGGCTCTTCTTGTACACTACCAACATCCTGAGGAATGGAGATACTTTCTTTTTCAGAAATGGGAGTAGTCACAGGAACATCCTCCTTCATAGAAGCATCCTTTGGGGTAGGAGTCCTTGACCTCCTCATATATACTTGTTTTCTTTCCCTTGAGCTCTCTACTTCTACCACTTGTGGTTCAACCTCCTTATCAGTTTAAGGAGCCTCCTCCTATTTCTGTGACAACTTCACAAGCCTTCTTCTTTTTGTCAATGGAGGGGTAACATCTACCTCTTCCCTCTCTTCTTTGTCTTTTCCAACCTCTTTCCTCGAGACATGTCTCCTCTTCTTGGCAATAGGTTTCCTCCGTTTACCTACCTCTACCACCTTCTCAGTTTGAACATCTCTAACCTGAATCTTGAAAGGGGAATCCACCTTTTCCTTACCTTTAGGATCTTGCTCGTGTGATTCCTCATAAGCAGAATGAGACTCCAAGTCTCCCATCAGTTCATAAGTACATTGGACACCCTCACTCTCCAATTCCAGCATTTTTTGTTTCAACCACATTTTGGTGTACTTGATCACCAGAGTCATGATTTGATCTAGTTCTTTTTTCTCCTCTTCTAACCAGTCAATCTCTCCAACTGGCTTGTCTTTCACCACCTCAAAGACATGACCCTGAATTAAATTTCCATCCTCTTCCACCTGGTCAAGGATGAACTTCACATTGTATAACCTTACCAAGTCCACTGGCAACCTAGAGAACTTCTTGTTTATTACCTCAAATTCATCACCAAGGTTAACCCAATAATTCTCAATATTGACCTTATGACTGTACTCCCTACTGGCCTTCTTTTGTGCCTCACCAGTGATGTCAAACCTCACTCTCTTGGAATGGAAAGAGAGACCAAAAGTACTCATCTCCTCCTTAGAAGCATGAGCAGACTGGATAGAAGGGCATACCTCACCCATTCCTATCTTCAAGGGAAAATCATTCCCAAAACCTATTTTATGCTTATCTCCCTTCACAACTATGTCAAAGTCACAAATCTGCCTAGTGACCTCCAACAATATAATATGATCAGTAGGGTACCTTGAGAGTCTGTAAGGAGCCCTTTGACAACCATCAATCCTAATGTAAGAGAAAGTGGGGGACTGGATAAACCATGCCCCATATCTCTTTATCAATTCTTTAGCTTTGTCAGAAATTCTCACATGCTCTGCACCTTGGAGCAATCTGGTGATATACATTGTGAAAGCATCGTTTTCTCTTCTATAGCTTCCTCTAGTTAGGTGCAGCTATGGATATACCTCATATATTGCATCCTGCCCAAATGTACCTCTGGTGCTCATCCCCTTATATGGGTGAAATCTCGCCAATGCATACACTAAGTAGAAGATCATGGTGAAAGTCTTGGTTTGCAAGACATTGCACAATTGCTCGTGGATCACTACACTTATGGCACCTGCCCAGTGATAATCAATTCCCTGCTCCATCCGAGCAATAACATTAAACATCCAACTCTTAAACACCTCTGCACTCTTCAATCCTACCAGTCTACTGAGAAGAGTGATGACATTGTAATACTCCCTTTTGAACTTGAGCCTGAATAGCTGCTTTGGAAATTTGGAGAAATGAGACTTGGGCTTCTCCAACCAAGAGTTGATTACCTGTTGGGACTTGACCACATTTTCCTCATAGTATTTCCTTGTTGTGTCTATATCAAAACCCACCACATGTGACCTGTTAGGCATATCAAAATTCCTTGCAATGGACACAGGACTAAAACTTGGCACAATCCTTTCTTGAGGACCAATTATCCTTTGTGTCCCTCTATCATAATTCCTGGCACACTCAAGTACCAATTCATAGCACTGGACCCTGGAGGGAAAACCTGCTACATGTGCCAACCTGGATTCCACAGTTCTCCTGACCAACAAAGGAAGATTATGTGCTGCCAATTCAGCTTTAAACTCCTCATAATCCCACATACCCACATTGGTATTGGTGATTCCTGACCAAATAGAAGTCAACTTGCTTTCAAGAATCTTGCTTTTTATGTCCAACTTTACCTTCTCTGCATCAGAGATAGCAAAAATTTCTGCACTTGGATCCATTGCTTTTCCCTTGCCTCGACCAACAACATCTTGTCCTAATCCTGCCTGCAAGTAAATAAAAATGACCAAAATGAGGTTCAAGAGAAGCAACAAATGTTAAGAAATCCATATCACCAAAGTCTGGGATTTAGCCCACCTCGCAGATTCCAGACTAGAGAGGAATTCTGGGGAAATCCAGACCAGGTGGAATCTAGCGAGACAAACATATAAACCCCCAAAATATCATCTCAATCCATCAATTCAATAAAGGAATAACCTTAAAGATACTTAGCATAAGTTCATTTGATCATTTAAACATACTACCAATAAGAAAATTTATCACATAATCCTCATATTCATCATTTCCCAAAACTTCGGAAGAATCTGACCAGGGCAGATTTTTGCGAGAACGGTAATAGTTATAATCAACCCGGGAAAAAGGATGAGACACAGAACATCCGAGAAAATCCGGAGGAAGCGGATTTTTGCGAGGCAGACAAAAATATGGTTTAAGTGGCAAAAGAGAAGGAACGGGAAAAGCCGGGGAAATCCAGAGGAAGCAAAATTTTGCGGAGACACCGAAAACCCAAACTCATCCACATTCTCTCATTGTTACCAAAATGAATCAAAAGACCACAGACCTAAGGTCTGCACATTGACAATGACCTAACCACAGACCCCAAAGGATCAAATATGCATTGAAAACCCTCCTCTCAACAATTTGAGAGGGATTGGCTATGCCCTAGGTTAGGAACCCTAAAATCTCCGCCATGGGAGCACGAAAAAACATGCATGAATTGCTTATGAACGAGATGGGAGGTTTAGGACAAAATGCAAGCAAGCGCTAAAAAGAATAGTGAAATACCAGACCAAAATAAGTGCTCAATGATCAACTTGGTGGACTGGCAGAACAACAGAAACCCCAAATGCCCAGACATGGCATGCACACCCAAGAAACAACGAAGCAACGAAAGACATAAAAGCAAATGAAGCAAAGCAATTAATGACCAACAGAGGAAAGGAGCATATCCACATACCATGAGAGAAAAAGAACTGGAACCGACGATGCCAACAATCAACCCACAAACACAAGCAAGATACGAGCAATGTCTATGAAATTTAAATGCAGTACTCGAAAATAGCCTCAAAATGCATGATCTAGCAACACACCTCAAGCTCCAGCACTCAAACTCAAATGACAAGTGAACAAACAAACTCAAATGACCAATTACTCCCTAAGATTCAATATATCAATGCCCCAAAAGGGTCGCGCAATCGCCATTAATGCAATCGATAAGACAACCAAGACCAAAACCCAAAAATCCGACAGGGCAATGAACTTCGAAGAAATCCGAACACAATGGATTTCCTCGGATTTCGGTCAAAAGAGAACTACCTCCAGATCCTGAAAGAAAACCAGGAAAATCCGGTCAAGACGGATTTTCCCAAAAACGGTGAAAAGTCTGAAATGCACCCAGATCTTAAGATTTTTCAGTAAAATTCACAAATGTGCCACTCCAACTTGAAAGATGAACATTAGAGCGCAGGCCTCAAGAAAGAAAAACCTCAAAATAGAAAGGCCAAGACACCCAAAGACCAAAAAATGAGGGTCCCCACTTTCAGTGGGGCGTGTGTGCAAAAACTGCACAACATAATCCATTTGGCTTTGAAGATTGTGTTCAGATATTGGGCTTGATGTAGGAATGATTATTATTTAAAATGATAGTAAGAGTGCTATTTTTTTAGCAAAGGATCCTACCTTCCATTCTAGAAAAAAAATATTTATGTTCAATTCCATTTTGTCCATGACATGGTGGAATATGGTAGGTGCTATTTGAAAAAGTTGATTCTTTGACAAATGTTGTAGATTCCTTGACAAATCCATTAAGCATAGAGAAGTTCAGATGGTGTTCAAAGCCTATGGACCTATTGACCCCTAGTAGTTGATTACATGATTAGACTGGCTCTTGAAAGGTGTTCTAAAAGTGGGAGAATTTTTGGAATTAAGGTGTCAACCTTTTCAATTTCCTAGCATTAAATATTAGTTTTATTATTCTTATGTTGTAATTTCTTGCTGATATTAATTTATCATCTAATATGACTTGGCACAATGAGTTGTTGGCATATTGGGAGGTGACATGGATGTTGTGGTCTCCACAAGGAAATGTAGGTGTCCAACTTTGGGAAGAGATTCTTTGACATGTGTCAGCATCTTTGAGGCATTCTACGATGATTTTATGATAAATTATTATGATGGATTCCTATAATGATCTTATGACGTGTAAGAGCTGGATTCTATGATAAGTTGGAAAAGTATTGGAAGGCATATTTGCATGGGGAAAGTGGGTGCCAAATTTTTACCTATTTTAGGATGTAAGAGAATGTAAGAGGCATCTTTTATTTTTAGTCAATTATGATAGATTCTCTTATAGCTGTAAGAGTTGTCATATATGATAGATTCTATGATATTTTAAGGAATTTATCATACATATTTGAGGAAAATTTGGGGCGCCCAAGCATGGAGGCATGTAAGAGGGATAAGGAATCATTGGAAAAGTTTCACAAGAGTTTACTGTGTGTTGGAAAAATGTGCCACATGGATTTGGACGCCCATCTCTTGTATATTTCTCTAGAAGCTACCTTCATGCATGCATTTCTCTATATATTGGATGTCTTGGAGTGGGTTTTGTAAGTTGTATTTGCAGGTATCGTTATGTTTTTGGAATAGATCTAGAGATCAAAATTTGTATACTCTTGGAAGAACTTGCATTTCAATTATTTTATAATCATTTGATTAGATAATACATTGTGCAATTTTTTTCTCTTGAAAGGGTTTTCCCCATGTATATATTGTGTTGTGAGTTTATTATACTTGCGTGTGTTGTTATTTTGATAATATTACTATTGTGAATATCTCATAGTAACTACAAAGTATTTTAAAAAACTATACATCTCTCCTCTTAGATGAGTGTTAGGTAGCATTTTTGCATACCTTGCTTCCTTTCAATACCTAGGTAGTTAACTTTTTGTATACTAAAGTTTTCACAAGGTTCAGTGTGCCAAGAGAAATTGTGACTAATCAAGGACCATAATTCACACATAAATCCATACTTTAGTTCATGAATATGAGATTCAACATCACAAGTCTTCTCCATACCATCCACAAGCCAATGGTCAAGTTGAGGTCACCAAAAAGGAACTTGAGAGCATCCTTACCAAGATAGTAGAACTTCATCAAAATGATTGGGTATCTTGACTTCTAGAAGTAGTATGGGATTATTGGACAATGTGGAAGACCACCATTGTTCTTACACCCTATGAGCTAGTCTATGGTAAGAAGGTAATATTACCTATTGAGTTTAAAATTAAAAAATTATGCCTATTGAGATTGAAATTAAAATTTACATATTTCTTTGGACTTGGGTTTGAATCTTACTGATGCCCAAAAGATAAGAATTGAGAAACTCCATTCTTTAGATGAAATGCGCCAACAAGATCTCTTTCATATAGTAGTTCAACAACATCGTTCTCTTTGGCATGATCATTTCATCTGCTAGTAGTCATTTCAGTCAGGAGATTGAACACTTTTGTATGACTCTAGATTCTAGGACTTCAAAGGAAAATTTCATACCAAGTGGCTTGGACCTTATGAGATTGAAGTTTTCTATGATAATGGTACAATTAAACTTTGCATTGTGGACTCGGATTGCATGAACCTTATTGTTAATGGTCATCATTTGAAGTTTTTGATTAGATAAGTAGGGTATGTTCCCTAATCCCAAAGGAAAAAGTTAAAGAATAAACAAGAGGCCTAAAGGCTTACTAGTCCAAACAAAAAAATAAGAGAAGGCACTTTGGCATCAAGAGTCAAAACCATATATGGCATGCAGGCTGTGAAGAAATAGACACACACACCTGAGAAAAACTTAATAAAACAACAAAAAAGATTGCATCACAATGAATAAAATTACTCCTTAGGTCTGTTGATAAGATCCCAATACCCCTTTAACATCTCAAGGTTGTTCTTCTAGGTATTCTCAAGGTCTTCCAAAGTGTCCTTCCTTAGAGTCTCTTCTTCCTGGTTCTTTTCCATATTTTGTTGCGAATTCCTCAATTTAGATTGACGTATGACAGTACCAAATACAACATGATGCATTATAACTTTACTGATGGATATAATGTAGCTCATTGAATTATATAGGTTTGTAATCTTCTCCAAGAAGTCTCTGTCACTATTTGACTCAATAGAGTTAACCCTTCCCTACAAGTCCTTTATCTATTTTTTAAAATTTTGAAGAGACATGGGTCCCAAATCACTATCTTTCTTCGTCCCTTTCTTCATTCTTATTAGAATTCTCCTCCTTCTAACCAAAGTCCATCTTGTTCTCCTCTTCCTCATTTCCTATATTTATCTCATTCATTTCAATATCTTCAACCTCTTCCTCCTCACTAATGCCATCCTCCTCAACCATATTTTATTCTAGCTCATCTACCTCTTGTGGGATATTATCCTAGCTCTCCTCAGAAAATGGGAAGTACTCATCAAAGGATTCCACAAATACCTTGTCGAAGGCCAAAATTTTCCCTTCGTGATCCATACTTTTATTTGTGTTATTCACTTTGGCTAAGTGAGTTGACCTTCTCTCACCCATCCCACTAAGATCACAATGATGGCCCATATCACCTTCATCCAAGATATCTATAACATCATCCTTCTCATCCTTACTCATCGAAAGGCCTTAAAACTTTGTTTTAGAAGTAGTATGTTTGGATTGGTTTTTTAATTTTTGAGAGGGGGAGATAGATTGCATTACAACTATGGCAGGGGTCTACAAAACAATATTTTTTTGAGAGACAAGTTTTGGGATTCTTTTCATAAGGGGGATTATTCAAAATTAGGTGAGGATTTTCTTTCGATGAATTTATTTATAGAGGTTTAACAACTTTAGTAGGGCATGAATGAGGAGTAATAGATAACACATGGTTATAAATTCTTAAGATAAGACCCTAGTGCAATGAAGGGGAGACCCTCTTAATAATGTATTGATGAAGGGACAACAATAGAAAAAATGAGATATTGGTTTTTCCTTTATGCATAATGTGGTTCAAGAAAGGAAAATGATACTTATGAATGGCTTTAAATATTCCCTACAAAGTAAAATAGCACATTATATGTAGACTTACTAGATTGAATGGAACCGTCAACTTCTCCCTTTCATAGTCATTTTGAAATCTTTGTGGCTTCTCCTCTTTTTCAAAGAAATTATTTATAAATCTTTGATAGTTTTTATTTCTCATTTTTACCACCTTTATCCATTAACATTCTAATCTCGCTACCTCTACTATGAGTCTAGGAGTCACCTCGAACTAGATACCACCAATTGAAACTCTCCCCTATGTTGCATGCACAAGACAGTTGAGGTGGAGGGGTGAATCAATTGTACATTAAAGCTTCAAAAACCTCATAAACATTTAGATCCACACCAACTTAATTAATCCTTAATCTGTTAGAATGATTTAGCATGAAATAAAATAACAAAAATTGAAACACATCAACACCATGCACAATAGAACACCAGATTTATGTGAAAAAATCAAGAAGGGAAAAACCACAATGAGGATTAGCTCACAATATAAAGCAATTGTAACACCAAATACAATAGGATCACTACCCAAAAGAAATAAGGCCTCATTGCCAAAGGCTCACTACCAGATTACAAAAAATGAAGAAAGAAGAATGTTACAGTGAGAAATCCATCTCAATGCAAAAAAAATTTCCACCATGACATCACCAACACATTCAAAACCTTTTTGAAGATAGTAGACACCTTCTGCTCACTACTTCCAGTAGTCTAACTCATTAAATCTCACACTGCACTTCACAAATCTATAATTCGCATCACACACCACACACCAATCCTTCATCAACACAACACTTATTTATACCTTCTTAAACCTTGAAAATATTCTCCAAGAACGTCTATGCACCTTAACTATGCAAATTCAAATTAGGTTGGCACCAAAAAATTCCCATGGTATAAAGGAATGGAGGTAGACCACATAACACCTTAAATCAGACCTAAAATCCACTCATACATGGTATTCCATTCTTCCACAATCACCAAAGCAAATCTAAAATTAGTGTAAACACCCAATGTCAATTGAACCTGCATAAATACCATTAAAAAATTAAGTACACGCTTCCTATGATTTGAAGATGACTCACAAACCACAAAAATGTTGAAATCTAACAAATTGCTTCATAAAAAATTTCACTTGAAGAACAAACTCATCATGTACACCTAGATAATCTTCCATACACTGCAACTCAAAAAATCAGCTTTTGGCTTACCAAACCACAAAAAAATTAATTGGAGGTAGATATGAACCTTATCAACACATGTTCAAAACTGCAAGACTAGAAAAAAAACTATGGAGAAATGCACAAAAAAACCATTTCTCCCAAATAAAACTGCAACACAGTTCACACACTAGTGAACACAACTTTCTCTATACAACAATCTAGACCAAGAAATTATGGATATAACATCTATGAACACCTTTGATCAATATATCTTAACCACACAAGCATAAATTCAACATAGAAGAAATGTGTAGCAAAACTAAAACACCACTTTGTATACCAAAACACCTTTGCAACACACTATTTTCTCTTTTATTCAAATTTTCACAAAATCACTTGGAAACCAAGCACTAGAGACATATTCTCATCACCTTCAGTGCTTCCTCATCACCATCGGACTGATTGAAACATAGCTATATATCCATAAAAAAAATATTATCAAAGCAACACTAGAGGTTGACATCAGTAATACTTACTAATGACAACATAATGAAACTAATCAAAGCATCATCACAAATTTTCAACCATCACCAGTTGACATCAATGGCAACACAAACATAAGCCTATTGACATCAATAACCGCCAACTACAAATACTCGCAACAATCGCTCCCTTTGTCTTTGATGGAAACACATGATGTGTAAAACCACCAACAAGAAAAATAACAGCTCTGATCACCCACACACTGCTCCATATCAACTCTTTCTCTTTCACCCCCTTACATCATACTCTTCTTGTTCACTTTAATCTCTTTCCCTTTCTTTAACAAATGAACATTTTTCACAGTATTTTCTCTCCCTCGTTGACATCAATGAAAAAAGGAAACATTTGCATCTCTTTCCCCATTGAAATCATACATACTCTCTCCCCAAAGGAAATATCTATAAGGGACAACAACTGATTTGCAACTATCTTTTCTTTTTATTGCACTCTATTTTTTTCACACCTTTTCTGCACACTCCCCCTTAGGAGTACACAATTAACTGTATTAACCAACAACCATTTCATATATCATTTGACACATTTTAAAAAGGATAACACCAACCTGAATAAACACTTACTCCCCCTGACTATAACAACGAACAATGCCACTACCTACTCCCCCTGAGAGGTATCCACTAGCATCAATCTAGAACAAGGAATGAATCTTGAAATTGATTGGACTGATGCATATCCTTATGCTTCTAGTTTAAAGAAGGAGGGGTAATGAATCCTAACTTCTCTTGTAGATACTCAGAAGTATTCTTAGGAAGAGCCTCAATAAATATATCAGCAACCTGGTCCTTTGTAGGCACATACTCAAGCTTTACTTCATTCTCTACAACCTTCTCTCTTAAAAAGTGATACTAGATAGAGATATGTTTTGTCCTTGAGCGCATCATCAGATGATTTGAAATGTTAATAAAACTTGTATTGTCATAAAAGATAGAAATTGGTTCATCATATAGTACTCTAATATCCTTCAAGGTTTTCCTCATCCACAACACCTATGTGTAGCAAAATGTTGCTGCAATATATTTTGCCTTTGCATTAGATAAATATGCTAAATCTTTCTTCTTGCTTAGCCAAGACACTAATCTATATCCAAGAAAGAATGCACCACCACTTGTAATTTTCCTATCATCAAAACATCCCACTCAATTTTAATTTTTATAAGCACTCAGAGAAAATTCAGTATCCTTTGGATACCATAAACCATGTTGAGGAGTGCCCTTCAAGTATTTGAATATCCTCTTTACTACTGCAACATGTGACTCTAGGATCTTCTTGAAATATAGCCAGAAGACAAATTTCATGCATGATATCCAATCTAGTAACAGTTAGATATAGCAGCCCTCCAATCATTGATCTATATTTTCTTTGATCAGCCTTAGGAGATTCATCATTCATCCTTAGCTTGCAACCAATAACCATAAGGGTGCATACTGGTTTAGAATCCCCCATCCCAAACTTCTTCAAAATTTTCTTAACATGCTTTGATTATAAAATGAATATACCTTTCTCTGTCTGATTGATTTGTAGCCAAAGGAAGAAATTCATCTCCCCAAACATAGACATCTCAAACTATTTTTGTATCTCTTCTGAAACTCTCTTACACATAGCTTCATTTCCTCCAAAGATTATATCATCAACATACACAACTACAATCAAGATTTGATTTCAACTTTGAAATAAAGATTACTATTTGTGGTACCTTTATTGAATCCTTGATGTATCAAGTACCTATCCATCATTGCATACCAATCTCTAGGAGCTTGCTTCAATCCATATAAATATTTCTTCAATTTGCAGACCATATCAGGTTTATCTGATATCTAAAATCCTTCTAGTTGTTCAATGTATACGTCTTCTTCTAACTCACAATTAAAAAATGTAGACTTCACATCCATTTGATAAACTTTGAAATCCTTATGTGCTGTAAAAGAAAAAAAAATTCTAATTGCTTGCATAAAACCAGAGAAAATATCATCTCAAAATCTATTCCTTCTGCTTGTGAGTAGCCCTTACACACAAGCCTTTCCTTATTTCTCACTACTTCTCCATTCTCATTCACTTTGTTTCAGAATACTCACTTAGTTTTCATAACATTCTTGTTTGTTGGTCTTGGGACAAGTTCCCAAGTCTGATTCTTCTCAATTTGTTGTATTTCTTCTTCTATAGCCTTGATCCAATACTCATTTGTATGCTTCAATCACTATTTTAGGTTCAATATTAGAGAGTAAACATAGATTTACTTGTTCTTCAACCATAACAACTTTTTTCTTTGTCAACACACCTTTGATTTTGTCACAAATGATTTGATCTTCGTAACGATTCTTTTGCACATAATTAGGAGTCTTAGAGATCCTTTCTAGAGCTTCTTCCTTTTCAATCTAAACTTCTTTCTCCTTACCTTCATCTCTATCATTTTATTTGTAAGAGGACTCATATGATTCATATATATCTATCACCATGGAATTTATGTGTCATCATCCACTTTGACGCTTGCACTCTAAACAATCTTCTTCAACCTCTTTTTATAGCAATGGTAAGCTTTGATTTTGTATAGGAGCGAATTTTCATCCGTTGTACAAATTCCCCTCTTGCATACGCTCACCTTAGAAAATCAAATCCAAAGGTGAAATTCCACATCACCCACTTGCCTTCCATCCACTTGGTGTTTGTTTTGTGTGTCGGTGAGAGAATATTTGTTGAGGACGCAAGTGTGACACACGAACGTCTGCATGGTGTGCTATTGTCCCTGATAGATTCCCACAGTTGAAGCTAGCAGAGGCGTTACACACCTCATTGGGGTCAAATTGTAACGTCCCTCTTTGACCAATTGACCCAAAAATGGCTTATTCCTTCTCATCCCACCTTTAAAAACACTCTTGATTCATTCATTTCAGCCTCTACACATTCAATCACTTCATCTATTTTACATCCTCTTATCAATTCATTCACTTCTTCACACTCTCTAGCAGCATTCTAGCACCTCATTGTGAGCATTGCAGCAACATTGACACTCCATCAACTCCAAATTGCAAGTGTGAGGCAACCATAGAAGTTGTGGGCTCGGAGTCTTGCGAGACCTCCCTTCATCACCGCTATGGCTATGGTGACTTTTCTGAGTCCATACCTTGCATTCTCCCTTCATTGGCTAGTGAGATTTTGGGTGGAGGTGGTAATGCTTTACTCATCTCCTTTGTGATTTGATAGAGTAGCATAGTATTTTTTTGTAGTATTCAACAATATTCCTTTCTACTTTCTTTATCGCATATTCTACTCTATTGCTTTCTGGCTATCCGTGGAGGTGGAAACACCAAAGCGGGGGTCTATTTGAGGCAGGCCCCCATACAACCCCAATAATTTTACCCTTCTTGTTTGTGTGTAGGTGAATGTGCACATGGAGCTAGTTGGAAAATTGGCGCTTTTATGAGATAATATTCATCACCCTAGCCTTTATTTACTCGCTTTATCATCTTCGTATTTACTTTTCATATCTCATCATTCTATTCATTTCATTAAGATTAATCAGCTAGGAAGTTTAGTAAGTTTTTGGTGTTCTTTATTGCATCTTTCATTTTTTGTCCATACGGACACCAAAACACCAAAGAGATGCTAGTGTGCCACACTGTCGTCCTAGAACAACATTTTCGTCCTCAGAAAGAGAGTTGTATGAGGTGTAGTATTGACTTCAAAAGTTAGTTCACCTAACCCCAACCTAAACTTCAGGTTTATAGAGTGACAAAAGAACTTTATAATTCTCTCCATTATCGATCCCCATCCCTTTAGAGTGAGGTAAGCTAGGGCAGACCTTCACTCTCGGCTCTTTATGACTTGGAGCCTTAAAGTGGTTGGTCCCCCTCTCTTAGATATTTGGTGAACCTAATGTGAACCATTTTTGGTTGCATTTGGCAGTGTTGAAGGGTCATTTCCTCATGTTCTAGGAGCATTGTAGGTGTGAGTGTTGTGAGGTGCTCACCTTACAACCCAATCTGCGACCCTTAGTAGGCATAGTTGGAAGGTTTCGTAAGTGTTGTGAAACAAAGCCTTAATTGGGTTATTGTCTGATTGTGAACCTTTTGGGGGCTTTGTGAGAGTGTCATTTAGTGTTCATGATGGCCTCTTTCTTGTATCTTCCTATCCCCTCTACACAACCTGCGAGTAGTAGTCCAGGTATAACCTTCACCTCATAGGACCTGCCGATGGGTTTTATTAGAGAACCATCCCCTCTTTACATCCCTACACGAATCAATGGACACACTGTAGTAGGTGTTCTTGTTGACCTAACGTTTTAGGTGAATACTATAATCGAGAAGATTATATTAATTAACTTCCTGCATAAAGATGGGTATGACACACCTTTAAGCACCATCTGTATGCATAACAGGATTTTCTTACCTCCCTTTGGTAGCATCATTCTGTCAATCCTTGTTGTACCTAAGTCTACAAACTTGTTGTTTGACATAATCCCGAGGTCTGAAATCTTCAGAGTGAAGTTGGGCATCTCGTGGTTAGTAGCTATGAATGTAGTTCCCTTGGTTATGCATAAATGTTTGAAATTTATTCATGAGGGTTCAATATATGTGATCCATGACACTGGCTATAAGCTACCAATTGCATGTGGTAGTTATTCCTTAGGCCACTTTTGGCCTGCATCGTTGGTCCAATTTCGCCTAGAAAGGACCTCTTGTATCGAACATATGAAAAGTACAAGAAAGGGCACCTAACACCTAAAGTGAGGTACCCTCCATCACCTTATGCTATTTCACATAGGTCGTGCTTAAAATCTGACAATGATGTCACCAAGGCTCGTAGAAGAGAAGAAGAGAAGTTCTCTCAAGGTTCCTCATCTTCCTCTTTCCCTATCTAGCCTAACACTTCCTCTTGCCCTACTACAATGCCATTAGATTCTATTTCATGTTTGCAGGAGGATCCTGTGGTGCTCACTTGGTGAAAGCCCAAGCGTCCTACCTTTGAGCTTCCTATTCTACCCACAAAGCCTAGGCCCATTTGATATGGTAGAAGGAAGGGTCCCCATGAGGAATCCTCTATCTCTCAGCCTCTGCAACCTCCCACTACTCCTACTCCTAAGGTAGTAAATGGGAAGAGGCCCACCATTGAGGCACTAGAACTGACTCCCCCCATTGTCTCTCAACCTCTTCCTCCTACTCCCATTCTAGAGTTTGTCCCTCCACAAATGGTTGTGATGGACACCCCTACGGTTGAGTAGGAGCCTTCTATCCCTAAGCAACTCCCGACCTCTAGATCAAAGAGTCATAGAAATCACCTTGTGTGTGAGCACAAGAACCAGCAAAACACTCTGGCAGCTGAGCAGGCTACTTTGTAAAAAATAGGAAGAGGAGATGATTGCCTCTAATTCATGGCCTTCTATTGTGTCCTCTTTCCTCCCTTATACTTCCATTCAATCGAGTTCAATTTTGCTTCTGGATTCTAGCTCCCGTTATAAGCGTGAGTGCACTTGACCGTAAAAAGGTGTAGGTGTTTATTGCTCCTTCAGTTGAGCCACCCTTTCTGATGTCCCTTTCAGACATCTTTCCATTCCCTAAACCTGTGGATATGCCGAATATCTTAGTGGTGTCCACTATGGTTTTCTCCTCTTCCTCTGCATCTCATGCCTTATCTGTGGGGAGTTCACATCCTTCAACAAAGCAAAAGGTAGAGGTTGGCCCTTCTAGCAATGGAGGGTGTAAGAGGATCACACCTTCTTCAAAGGGTGGTCACATGCTAGCTTGTTTAGTCCTAGTGACAGAGAAAGTTACGGCTTCTCCTAAGTTTGCCACTGCTCCCCAGTCACTCAATGAGCCAAGAGGTGAATCTCGAGCGTTGTCCTCCTTGTCCATTGAGGTATGACATAAAACTCCTATAAAGTGCATATTTAACTCTCTGGAGGATGTCCCAACCTTATCAGCGATCTTCAAGAAATCATTGACCATAGCTCCACAAGAGCCAAGCGAAGAAGACCTTGCGGGGGCTTCTTCCTTAGCCCTTGTTGCAGGAGATTCAAGCTCCTCCCCTTACTGTCCCACCATTGCAAGCTCATCTTTCTTCCACTTATAATGATCTAGATTGGGAAGTGGATGACCTCTTGTTCGATGATTTTTAGGGGAAGGCCTCTTCTTTACCTTTAGATTAGGTGTGTGTTTTTGGTGATGTGTTCCCTAATGCTTGCATTACGTTTTCTTGGATGACCCTTTTCACCCTTGTTGGTGCTTGGATACAAGAGTGATTATGTGTCGTAAAAATTATTCTATTTGTATCATTATTCTTTCTCTGTTATGTGTTTTGACTTCAACAAATTGGGGATGATGCAAAGTGTTAGGCGCATTTAGGCTACCCTTCCAGGTTGACCCGATTTTTTATTTTTACTTTGTCTTCTTGTTCATTCTTCAGATGGTCTGATATAGTAGGGGGTTGATGATAGTTCATTTATATACTACTACTATACTTATATATATTTATGAGTAGATCTGACCCCGAAATATCAGATCACCCTTATGTCCTTTGTCTATGATATTTTTTTCTCTTTCACTCTTCTTTTATTTGTCTCTCTTCTTTGGTTAAGTTTCCCCTCGTATGTGTGACAACGTCACTTTCACAATGTTTCTATTTTTATAAAATGCATTTTCTGCCAACGAATCTTTTCTTGAAAATCCTTGCAAGCGTTTTTCAAAAAAATCACATTCTCAACTTGGACCCCTAGTGGAACGTGTTTCCTTCATCATGGGTTCACAAAAAAATAAACTTGGAACTTTCCTTCGAGGAGGGAGCGTCCTTTTTTGGTGGGAGAAGCCTCGACCTTCCCCTCATGAGGGGCCATTTTCTTTCTTTTTAATTCCTTGAAGAAGTGAACATCTTTCGAGAGGACTCCTTGATGATGAGTAGATTTGAGAAAAAGCATCTCTTTTTCACTTTCAATCAACACGTTCCTGGAGTGGAACCCTCTTCCTTTGGAGAATTCCTAAGGGACCCCTTTGAAATCCTTCCAATTTGTTGACTGTCTTCATGGTCATCTACTTATTTTCCTATGTGGCTGCTTTGTATTTCTTGGCATGTTTTATCTGTGGATTAACATGTTTCTTTGCAAGTGCGCCTGTGAAGTTGATTTCTAGTATGACTTTGCAGAGTCCCCTTACATTGGGCTTCCTTCATGAGAGAGAACTTGGTGGATTCCTTCTTGTAAGTTTTTGAGCCTGCAAGGTGCTTATTTGCATTGGGCTTCCTTCAGGAGAGAGTACTTGGGGGTTGCCTTCTCGCATGTCCGCGAGCCTGTGAAGTGCTTACATCCTGTGAGATTTGTCCATCGTTGGTTCAAGGGCCTTTGGTTTACTTTGTGAAACTTCATAGTTTTGTGGGGCTATGGAGTCCTTTTTTCTGAAACTCCTCAAGAGAGAGTACTTGTGGAGTCCTTTTCCTACCTTGCACTTTCAAGTTCACTAGATCGTGATTTTCTTCCTCAATAGTTTAGGTATACATTTCTAACTCTTCGATCTACTTTAATGAACACTCATCGATATTCATGCTCACTAAAGTGGGGGAAAAATGTATAGGAGTGAATTTGCACCCCTTGTACAAATTCCCCTTTTGCATACCCTCACCTTAGAAAATCAAATCTGAAGGTGAAATTCCACATCACCCACCTGCCTTTCATCCACCTAGCATTTGTCCTATGTGTTGGTGAGATAATATTTGTCGAGGACACAAGCACAGTGCATGGACATCTACACGATGCATTTCCATCCCTGACGGATTCACGCATTTGAAGCTAGTAGAGGCATTACACACCTAATTAGGGTCGAATTGTAATGTCCCTCTGCGACCAACTAACTCAAAAATGGCTTATTCCTTCTCATCCCACCTTTAAAAACACTTTATTTATTCATTTCAACCTCTACACATTCAATCACTTCATCTCTTTTACATCCTCTTAGCAATTCATTCACTTCTTCACACTCTCAAGCAACATTGTAGCACCTCATTGTGAGTATTGCAACAACATTGACACTCCATCAACTCCACATTGCAAGTGTGAGGTAACCATTGAAGTTGTGGGCTTGGAGTCTTGTGATACCTCCCTTCATCACTGTTGCGACTGTGGTGACTTTTCCAAGTCCATACCTTGCATTCTCCCTTCATTGTCTAGTGAGCCTTTGGGTGGAGGTGGTAACACTTCAATCATCTCCTTTGTGATTTGATAGAGTAGCATAGTATTGTTTTGTAGTGTTCAAAAATATTCCTTTCTACTTTCTTTATCACATATTCTACTATGTTTCCTTTTAGTTGTCCGTGGAGGTGGAAACACCGAAGCAGGGGTCTAATTGAGGTAGGCCCCTATACAGCCCCAACAATTTTCCCCTTCTTTTTTGTGTGTACATGAACATGCGCATGGGGCTAGCTAGTGAAATGACACTTTTGTGAGATAATCTTCATCACCTTAGCCTTTATTTACTTGCTTTATCATCTTCATCTTTACTTTTCATATCTCATCATTCTATTCATTCATTAAGATTTTTCAGCTAGATAGTTTAGTAAGTTTCTGGTGTTCTTATTGCATCTTTTGTTTTTTGGTTGTACGGATGTCGACACACTAGAGAGACGCCAGTGCATCATGCTGTCATCCTCAGACAAAGAGCTATCTAAGGTGCAATATTGATTCCAAAAACCAACTTGGCTAGTCCCAACCTAAACTTCAGGTTTGTAGAGTGACATAAACAATTCATAGTGCTCTCCATTCTTGATCCTCATCCCTTTAGAGTGAGGTAAGTTAGGGCAGCCCTCTGCTCTTAGCTCTCCATGACCCGGAGCCTTGATGTGGTTCGTCCCCCTCTCTTACAACTTCTTGTAGAATATCAAAGAAAGATAGCTTCATTAGATCTTGTATCAAACTTTCCTAAGTTTTCTTCATCTTGTCGGATATAGCATTTGCTTCCAAACACTCTAAATTATTTGACAATAGGGATTCTTTCATACCACAACTCTTAGGAATTCTTAACATTATTTTATTTTCTTGAACTCTGTTAAGAATGTAGATAGCGGTATGAATTGCTTCTCTCCAGTACACTTCTAGTAGGTTTTCCTCTTTCATCATTGTTCTTTCAGCTTCCCGAATAGTCTTTTTATTTATTTCAACCACTCCATTCTGTTGAGGAGTCCTAGGGTCAAATAAATGCCTCCTTATTCCATGATTCTCACAAAAACTATTAAACTCATTGTAGGTGAACTCTCCACCTTTGTCAAACCTCAATTACTTGATTTTCAGATCGATTTCATTCTCAACCATAACTTTGAATGCTTTAAACTTATCTAGAGATTTTTATTTTTCTTTCAGAAAAGTAACCAATGTCATTCTAGAATAATCATCAATCAATAGAATGAAATATCTATCACCTTGAAGAATTATTACTCTGGTAGGACTGTAAAGGTTTGTATGTACCAACTTCAACAATAAAATATTAGATTGTTCTTTGACCTTGAAAATTCTTCTTGCTTGCTTCCCGATTTGACATTCCTTGTAGACAACATTGATGGGATTGGTAATATTTGGTAGATATATCATAGCTTGAACTAAATTTATGTGACACATTCTTCTATGCCATAGCCAACTTTCATTAATTTGAGTCATAAAGCAATGACCATTAGCACCTTTAAGTTGATAAACATTTCCATCTATCCTTCTTCAATAGTAGCCATAGTTCTAGAGATTTTTCTAATCTCAGATCCATCATTCTAAAATATAAGATTATAGCCTTTGCTACACATTTTTCCAACACTCAAGAGGTTATGCCTTAGACTCTTAACATAGAGAAAATCGTTTGTATTATGCTTGCCATAAAAACTAATAGAACCTTTTCCATATATCTTGGTAGATGTATCATCACCAAACTTAACTAGACCTCCTTCATATTTCTCAAGTCTAACAAACTTAATTTTATCACTAGTCATATGATTTGAGCATCCCCTATCTATGATCTAGTAGTTCTTCTCCTCTCTAGCATGAAAATCAGTCACCATAGCATTATGACCTACTTCTAGAGCACTTTTCTTCACACATCTCTCAAAGTTAGTAGAATTAGATTCAAATTTTATAGCCATGAATAAGCATTCACTATTCTCATCATCCCAATAGTCAGATTCATCATTTGATATACTGACATCTTCTCTAACATAATAATTTTTTAAATTTTTTTACCTTTGTTTTCTGTGTTCTTGTCATTCAGATCTCTATTTGGACATCTTGAAGCATAATGACCTATCTTTCCACAACTGAAACATTTAAAAGTTGACTTACCTCTATATTTACTAGTACCCTTTTTCATTCTCCTCACACAGTTTGCTTCAACATCATCAAGATCCTCTTGATCTAATTCTTCAATCTTTTCTAATTTTCCAGCCTTGAAAGTAGTCTCAATTTTTATATTACTTGAACCAAATTCTCTTAATTCAAAATCAATTAAAGTTCCAAGTAGTTGATCTCTAGAGTAATTATTTATATTTTAAAATTCCTCAATAGCAGAAACCTTATGACTATAGGATTTAGGTAGAGTTATTAATACCTTCTTTACCACCACATCATCTTCAAGATTTCCACCAAGCCCTCTGATGGAATTGACAACTTCATCCACTTTCTACATGTAGCTTGTAATGTTTTCATTCTTTGACATCCCAATATTTTCAAACATGATCTTTAGATTTTGCATCTTATCTTTCTTGACCTTATCATCTCCTTCATAAGTGCTTTCCAAAATTTTCTAGATCTCAATAGTATTTTAAAGATTCATAACTTTCACAAGTTCAATATTAGAAATACCACTTAAAAGAGCATACCTTGCATTACCATTGTTTTCATGGGCCTTGATCTCATCATCAATGCTCAAACCATATGTAGGCATAGTGTATCCTGTCACAAAAAACTTCCAGACTCTGTATCCAAGGGATACCAACAAACCTTCCATCCTTGTCTTCTAGAATACATAATTTGATCCATCAAACAAAGGAGAATATCTCTTCTATGCCATTCCAAATCTACCTCAAGTGGTTAATCTTTATTCCAAGGAACCTTTCTTTGATATCAATTGTTTAATGCACCAATTGAGAGAGGGGGTGAATCAGTTGTACATTAAATCTTCAAAACCCTTATAAACATTCAAATCCACACCTACTTATTTAACCCTTAATCTGTTAGAATGATTTAGCATGAAAACAAATAACAAAAATTGAAACACATCAACACCATGCATAATAAAAAACTATAAATTTACATGGAAAATCTAAGAATGGAAAAACCACGATGAGGATTATCTCACAATATAAAGTAATTGCAATACAAAATATAATAAGCTCACTATTAGAGGGCTCACTACCCAAAAGAAAGAAGGGATCAATGTGAAAGACTCATTGCCAGATTACAAAAAAGAAGAAGGAAGAATTTTATAGTGAGAAATCCACCTCAATGCAATATAAAAGTCCACCATAACATCATCAACACATTCAAAGCCTTTGTGAAGATAGTAGACACTTTCTACTCACTGCTTCAAGTAGTATAACTCATTAAATCTTGCACTACACCTCACAACTTCACACTTCACAACTTTTCAATTCACATTATACACTACACACTAATCCTCCATCAACACAACACTTATTTATACCTTCTTTAACCTTGAAAACATTCTCCAAGGTCGATTATGCACCATAACAATGCAAATTAAAATTAGGTCAACACCAAAAAATTCTCGTGGTGGAAAAGAATGGAGGTGGACAACATCACACATTAACTCAGACCTAAAATCCACTCATACACCCTACGTCATGCTTCCACAATCACTGAAGAAAATCCATAATTAGTGTAAACACCCAAGGCTGATAAAACCTGTGTAAAAACCATTAAAAAATTAAGCACACACTTCCTATTATCTAAAGATGACTTGCAGACCACACAAAACACTTGACCACAATCTAGAATATTCCACAAACACCCTAAAACCCAACAAATTATTTCACAATAACTTTCACCTGAAGAATAAACTCATCCTATATACCTAGATAATTTACATACACTATAATTCAATAAATTAACTTGTGGCACACCAAACCATGAATAAATTTGAGTGAAGGTAGATATGAACCTTATCAACACATGTCCAAACTTGCAAGACCAAAAAAAAAACTGCAAAGAAATGTAGAGCAAAACCATTTCTCCCAGACAACACTGCAACACAATTTACACACTAGTGAACACAATTTTATTTATACAACAATCTAGACAAAAAAATTATAGATATAACATCTATGAATACCTCTAATCAATACATCTGAACTACACAAGAAGATCTTCAACATAGAAGAAATTTAGAGCAAAACCAGAACACCACTCTATATACTAGAACACCTCTACAACACATTACTTTCTCTTTTATTCAAATTTACTCAAAATAAATTGGAAAGAAAGTGCCAAAGACACATTATCATTACCTTCAGTACTTCCTCATCACTGTCAGACCAATGAAAACATAGCTATACATCCATAAACAAAATCTTATCAAAGCAACACTAGAGGTTGACATCAATAACACATTAATGAAAACATAATGAAACTAATCAAAGAATCATTACAAATTATCAACCATCACCAATTGACATCAACGACAATAAAAACATAAGCCTATTTAAATCAATGACAACACCAACTACACATACTTGCAACACCCTCCTTCCAAGAGTGATAGAATATGGAGGTGAGCTCATCGTTGAAACCCTACATGGCTAGGAAGAAAGGCATGATGTAAGCTTCCTAAAAAATCCTCCAAGGTTCTAAATTTTTCTTGAGAGGGATACATGAAAGGGGTTCTAAGAACTTCCTTGGCCCACCCATCATACACCCAAAAATATTCGACCACATCTGTTGGGGACCCCAAAAAGCATATAAATTTCCACTTCGGGTGAGACAAACCAAAATATAATTGCAACAGAGGCCCTTTCTATAATCAATACAGGTAAAAAAGGAAAAATCATGTTTCTAGAAATGAGCTAGGTCAATAATGTGAATTTTTTAGGAAAACAAACCACTTTTCTTGATTGATGAGTCCCAAGGTACGCCCATTAATTTGAATCTTATGCATATTAGGCTTAGTTGGGGGACTATACATGGGGTTCATGTGAGAATTAATATTGCCATGCATTTCCATAATGGCATACATTGTATACATATCCATATGATTTGGAATAATATATTATCACTCTTTCGTGTCCTTATGAATGATTAAGAGGACACCCCCTTTCTTACTCCAAAAATCCACCTTATTATATTTTTTGTATGCATTTGCATTTCCCTTTCAATATAGTTATTTGGCCTTTGTCCTCCATAATATGAATTCAATACTTCCATTAAGGATGTACCATTTAATAAAAAAGGGAGGAAAGATCATATAATATAAATCTTTGTTGTGATTGGACAAGAGCTATGCCTTCTCATAATAATCATTTTCAACCCCTTTTCTTCTCATAACATCTTTAAAATATAAAGTTAAGAAATTTAAACTCTTGGCACTATAATGTTTCCTTGTACCATGAAGGGGGAATTGAGTCTTTCATAGTCATCTTAGTCATAGAAATCATGCTATTTTCATATATCATTGTAAATTTTTAAGGTCATATTAAATCCCAATCTCTCTCCTGAAATTAGGTTATTTTTTATTTTTTGAGGGACGTCATCGTAATTCCACCCTACCCAATGCAGATAGGAGATCCCCACATTGGAAGCAATTTTTTTACCATGTTTCCTTCTCATATGTGTGGTTTAACTTATATTGATGGAAGCCCTCAATGGTCCTTTTTGAATCTTCTATCAAGTTCGTTACTATCCAGGGAGTGACAAAGTCTCTCTTGAGAATATCTATGATCAACTTGGAGTTTCCTTCAATAACAATTTTGTTATAACCCCTGTCTCTCACTCTCTTTAGACCCCACCAAATATTATTTATTTATTTATTAGACTGTAGGAATCAGGTAGCATGACCCCCTATAAACTGCAGTGCACCTGGTAAAATTTTTAATGTGACCGGTGGCGCTGGCTCAACACGCCCTCTAGTACCACGGGGGTGGGGGAGACTAGACCTCATGACCAACCTCCTACAATAGGAAAGATTTATCCAATCGAGCTAGGGCCCCAACCCCCAAATATAAATTTCTTTAACAACATTACTAGTGTATAATATTCCCAGATTCTTTGTATAGCCTTCAATTAGATAACCCTTACGATCTCTTATAACTCCTCCAATTGTAGCCAACCCCAGTTCCCTTTGGAGCAATTGTTAAAATTAAGATTTATCTAAATTTCATCTAGAGGGGTCCATTTAGTTATCTTTCTACTCAAGAGCTTTGCTCAATTAATTCTATTTGATCCTAAGATCCCCATATGATGTAATATTTTTTGAAAATCCACAATTTTGTGAGTTTAAATTATCTTGAATTTGTTGTTTTATACTTAAGAAGATCTCCATACTCCTCTTCCTCTGATCTCTAAATATTTTGTTATTTATTTCTTTCCATAGGATCCAATGCATAAAAGGAGGAAACAAATATTCAATAATTGGGTGACTAAAAGGTTAATTGTTCCATTGTTCCCTTAGAGAATGGAGAAAAACTCAATCTACTAGCAAAATTATTAACATACATCCAAAGTTCTCTAGAAAATGAATAGTGGAAGAACAAGTGACTAATACTATTTGCCTCTTCATAATAGAGGGAGAATTTATTAACAAACTAAAACCATCTTCTATTAAGAACATCTATGGTGAGGATAATACTATGAGCTGCAATTCACCATAAATAGTTAATCTTGAGAATGAGTTTGGCATTCTAGATCTTATTCCAATCAAATTTCGGAGGGGGAAGTATAAGTTGCTCCATCATAGCATAGGAAGATTTAACAAAGAATTACCTTGAAGGGATGCCAATCCAAATCCATTCATCCTCTCTATTTTGTGAGAAGATACAATCACCAATAAGAGGGTCCAAGAGTTGAGAAGTATCAATCCTTTGGTTATGTCTACCTCCCCTTAGAACCCAACTTCTAGTTAGTTCTCCAAAAAAATTCCATTTTGGACTAACTCCTCCCCAATCAACATAATCATGTAAGTAATTCCCATTTATCCTTATAATCCTCTGCTTAATTTTATTTAGATGATTTATTGTGAATAGTACCAAACCAATGCTCCAAGTTTCATCCCAAAATATGATATTTCTACCATTTCCCACCCTCCTAATTCCTTGTCTAGGAATATTTCTTATTTTCATAATGTTGTTCAATATGAGTGAGCCCCTAGGCCAATATAGAGAGAACATAAAACTTCTAGGATTATAATTTCCTAGATATTTAGTTTTTAAAATATCCACCTAGTCCTTGTTACCTTCTAGGAGATTCCAACCATTTTTATAAAGGAGGGATTTATTAAACAATTTTAACCTTCTAACACCAAGGTCTCCATTTTTTTTTAGAGAGTAGACTTTGTCCCAACTAATAAGAGAAATCCTAGCTTTCTCTTTTGTTCTAGTCCAAAGAAAATTTCTTTGGATTTTCTCAAATTTATTAGCAATGAAAGAAAACATCTTAAAGAGATAAAGCAAGTAGACAAAGGTATTTTGAAGTGAGGATTTTAGGAGCTGAAGCTTACCCGTCTGGCTTAGAAGCTTACCTTTCCACTTTGCCAACTTTTTTTGGATCCTTTATAAAATGTAATTTTAGTAGATGATAGTGGGATTTTTGGTGCTTAAAGGGAGGCCAAGATAGGAGCTAGGAAAAATAACATCTTGACATCCTAGAATCCACATAGCGTTGTCTTTTAGTATATGATATGTATTGAAGAAATAAACCTTTCTTTTAGAATAATTAATGTGTTATCTTGAAGCCTCAACATAATATTGAAGAATAACTTTCCAATTGGATGCTTCAATAATTAACATTGCCATGAAAAAAATGGTATCACCCACAAATTGTTGATGAGAAGTAGGGAGAAGGAAAGAATCAACTTTAATCCCTTTGAGACCTCCTTGATCCAAAATTTTGAAAACTTCTCCTTATAACTTCAACAATAATTATAAAAAGATAAGAAGATAGGAGGTATCCTTGTCTTAGTCCTTTACCATAGGAAAAGAGACCTCTAGGAAATCCATTATTAGAAAAGAATGCTTTGGGGAAGTGACACAAGCTTTTATCAATTTCAAAATTTTACCTTTGAAACCAAATTTCTCAAAGATAGCAATCAAGAATGGCCAAGAGACACTATCATAAGATTTCAAAATATCCAAATTTAACACCATACCCATTCTCTTACTTTTCTCCATAGAGTTAATTTATTCATGAGTTATTATAGCAACATCAAGGATTTTTATAGCTTTGACAAAGCTTTTATGATTTATAGATATCAACCTATTGAAATAATGAAGAAAGGATTGAAGGTGTTGTCATTAATGTCAACTGGTTATCTAATAGTTAGTGTTGGCTGTATATGTTGAGGATATTGAGAAAATTGTATAAAAGAAAGTTTATAGGTATTCAGTTGTTGATCCTGTATTTGCCCCTATGAAGTTTGTGTTGTGTTCACCAGTTGTGAACTATGTTTTTCTGGGTTTTAGTTGAGGTCTAGGAGAAATCTTGCTGGTCCAGATTTCTCTTTGTTGAATTATTTTGACTTGTGGTTCTAAAGTTAAGATGTTTTGGTTGCATTAAAGATATTTTAGTTTTTGGAAGCCTCAAGCTTAATTGTTCTATGTGTTTTACATTGGTTTGGCCGACCGTGTGTTAAGCACTATCTTCGATAATGAAGCATGTTGGATCGATTTTGGGTTCTGATGAAGCGTGTGTTTGGTTCGCCCTCATTCTACTTTCAACCTAGGATGCTTGGTGCCAACCTAATTTGAATTTGAATTTGGATGGCTGACTTTGGATCTCTTTTTCAAGGTTGGAGATAGTATAAATACAAGATGACCTAGTAATGAAAAATGTGCAAGAGGAAAGGAAGATAAGTGAAAGAGTAGATGAAAAATTGATTCTATTAAGAAAGTGTGTGTAAGTTGTGTGTGGCGGATCAGTGTGAAGCTTAATATTGAGTTTTCAGATGCAGTGAGCATAAGGAAAACTCTATCATTCATGCAAGTTGATCAAGTAACTATGGTGGAATCATTTGTTGCATTGGGATTGTAGTCTCTCTATAACAAGTCTTCTTTGTATCTTTGTGGTAGTGAGCCCTCTGAGTTGTAGTCATGTTGGACAGTGAGTCCTTATTTTAGGCAGTGAGCTTTATCTCAGGCAGTGAACCTTTTTGTAATTGGTTTTGTTATTCTCTATAGTGTGAGTTAATCCTCACCGTGGTTTTTCCCTCATTGGGTTCTCCACATAAATCTACTTTTATTGTGTTTATGTGTTGAATTTGAGTTTCTGCATTGGAATTTGATGATTAATCATTTAAGAAGTTTTAAGTATTAGTTTTGGTGATTGAATTAAAGATGAAAATATGTGACAATTGATTCAGCCCCCCTTAGTTGTCCTATTCAACAATTGGTATCAGAGCTTGGTTCCTTGGTGAAGAGCTTAACCGCTTGAGGAAGGTCCAGGATGGCTAGCAAGACGGTCTTTGATTATCCCAGGTTTGATGGAACTAATTATGGTATCTAGAAAGTTTTGGTGGAAGAATATCTAGAGTATTGCAGATATGATGTGAAAAAAGATTACAAGAATCCTTACACTACTCCTACTAATGGTTTGAGTACACTTGAAGAAATCAAATTACATGAAGTGAACAATAAGGTGAAGTTCATCTTGAAGAATAGTCTAGTACATTATGAGTTGATTAAGGTTCATAATCTAAAGATAGCTAAGTAAGTATGGGATGATTTAGAAAGAGCACATGATGCTGATGAAAGAGTTTAAGAGGCAAAATTGCAGAATTTGGAAACAAAGTTTGATCTTATACATATGTCTAAAGATGAAAATGTTAAAGCTTATGTATAGAGATTGGATGAGGTAGTGGCTGGAATGTGATCTCTTGGCGCTACTATAGATGAAACTAGGATTGTAAAGAAGATTCTCATAACTATTCCTAATGCTTATAGTGAGAAGGTGAGTGCTATTGAACAGACTATAGATTATAAGACTTGTACTAAGGATCTGTTAGGATTTTTGGCATCTTATGAAATGAGGAAGCTGAGTTTAAGAAATGGAGGCAAACCAAAGACTAATTTTAAAGCTACAAAAGATGAAGATCCAGATGAAGAGAACTTTGATGAAATAAAATCTAACTTTGTGAGAAGAATGAGAAAAGGTTCCAGTAAGTATGAAGTTAATTTTACCTTTAAATGATTTAGTTGTAAAGAAATAGGTCATTATGCTAAGTGTCTAGAAAGAGCTAAAAGGAATAAACAAAGATATGAGAAAGAAAAGAAAGGAAAAAATATTAACAAAGCTTACTATGTGAATGGGAATGCTAGTATTTCATATGAAGATTCAAAATATGAAGATCTAGATGAAAATGAATGCTTGTTCTTGGCACTTAAGGATGAACCGACTTCTACTTATTCAGAAAAAAAGGTAAAGGAAAGCCCTCCAGAGAAGGAGGAAGAGAAAAATGAAGGTACCATTATGTTTTCCCTGCATGCTAAACAAGAAAATAATTTTTGGGTACTTGATAATGGTTGTTCACATCACATGACTGGTGAATAGAGTAAGTTTGTTAAGCTTGAGAAATATGATGGAGGCTTGGTTATGTTTGGAGATGATACTGGTGCTAAAATCTATGGGATAGGTTCAGTAAATTTTGATGGCAAACATCATACTAATGATGTTTACTATGTTAAGAGATTAAGGAATAATTTTTTGAGCTTTGGTTAGATGTGAAAAAAGGATATGATCTTGTGTTTAAAGATGAGAAATGTGAGATCCAAAAAGAATCTGAAACATTGATTGCTACAAGAAAGAAATCTGAAGGGAATATTTATCAACTTAAGGGTGTTGATGGCCAATGCTTTATGACTTAGATAAATGATAGTTGGTTATGGTATAGGAGAATGTGTCTCATGATTTTTGATAATTTGGCAAGGATTATTGTTGTTCAAGCCGTGAGAGATTTACCAAGAATTACAAATCCTGTTAATGCTATTTGCAGGAATTGCTAGTTTGGGAAGCAAGCAAGAAATCATTACAAATCAAAGGAATAATCTACTACTAGACTACTAGATTTAGTTCATACAGATCTCTATGGTCCTATGAGAGTGCGAAGTCTACTTGGTGAAAGGTACTTTATGATTTTAATTGATGATTATTTTAGATATACATGGGTTACATTTCTTAGAGATAAATCAGATGCATTAGATAGATTCAAGGAATTCATGGCTATGGTTGAAAATGAAGTGAATTTGAGAATAAAATGCTTGAGATTTGACAAAGGTGGAGAATTAACATCCCATGAGTTCAATATGTTTTGTGAAGTGCATGGAATAAAGAGACAGTTATATGCTCTGAGAACTCCTCAGTAGAATGGAGTTGTTGAGAGGAAAAATAAAACAGTTCAAGAGGCTACTAGATCACTGATTAATGAAGTTGGTTTACTAAAATTTTACTGGAGAGAAGCTATTCATAACGTTGTTTATGTATTCAATCAAGTTCAAGAAATAGCAAATAGTACAAAGACTCCCTATGAGCTATGGCATGAAAGAATTCCTATAGTTAAATATTTCAAAGTATTTGAGCAAATGCTATATCATAAGAGATGAGGAAACTTTGGGTAAGTTTGATTGCAAGAAGTGATGAAGACATATTTCTTGGGTATTCTACTAAAAGCAAAGCATACAAATGTTTCAATAAAAGAATGAAAAAAATATAGAGAGATCGAATGTGAAGGTTGATGAGACAATAATGAATTCTATTGATATTGATGGATATGTGTCTGATGAACATGATTGTGCAAGAATAGAAGAAATTATGGAAGAACAGGATAAAGATGAGCAAGAGAAGCTAGATAAACAAGATGAAAGAGAAGAATATGCTTTGGTGATGTCCCCTAGGACACCGAAATATGTATAGAGGAATCATTGAGAAAATCAGATTATTGGAGACAAGACAAAAGTCGTGTTAACCAGAAGAAAAGCTATTGCTGAAGTAAATTTGTGTTTATTATTTGAGATTGAGTCGAAGACAGTAAGTGAAGCATGTAAACATGAACATTGGAAGGAAGTGATGAAAGAAGAACTTTTGCAGATCGAGAAGAATCAAACTTGGGAATTGGTCTTAAGACCGATAAACAAAAATATCATTGGATCAAAATGGGTATTCAAAAATAAGTTGAATGAGAATGGAGAAGTTGTCAGAAAAAAAGTGAGGCTTGTGTGTAAAGGCTACTCACAAGTAAAAGTTATATATTTTTCAAGAGACTTTTGACCCGGTAGCAAGAATGGAAGCTATAAGGATGTTCTTGGCAGTGGCTGCTTATAAATATTTCAAATTCTATCAAATGGATGTCAAGTTAGCATTTCTAAATGGTGAGCTAGAAGAAGTTTACATAGAAAAACCAGAAGGATTTCAGTTGACATATCAACCGGATATGGTGTGCAGATTGAAGAAAGCTTTATATGGATTGAAGAAAGCTCCTAGAGCTTGGTATGCAAGGTTAGAAAATAATTTGATTTAGCAAGGATTTAACAAAGGTATGACAGACAATAATTTGTACTTTAAGATTGATAATGACAAAATCTTGATTGTAGTTGTATATGTTGATGATAATAGTTTTTGAGGAAATGAAAAGATGTGCAAGATGTTTGTGGAAGAGATGCAAAAATATTTTGAAATTTATATGTTTGGGGAGATGAATTTCTTTCTTGGGCTACATATTAATCAAATAGAGAAAGAAATTTTCATTTCATAGTCTAAATATGTGAGAGAGATGTTGAAGAAGTTTGGGATGGATGGTTCCAAACCGGTCCTATGGTGACTGGTTGCGAATTGGGTAAATATGATGATTCACCTAAGACTGATTAGAGCTAGTATAGATCTATGATTGGTATATTATTGCATTTGATTGCTACTAGACTGAATATTATGCATACGGTTTGTCTTGTCGCTAGATTTCAAGAAGATTCAAAGGAAACACATGTTGCTACAGTTAAAATAATATTTAGATATTTGAATGGAACTCCGGATTATGGATTATGGTATCCTAATGATATTGAATTTACATTTAGTTCCTATACAGATGTAGATTGGGCTAGATGTGTAGATGACAAAAAGAGTACAATTGTGTTGGCTTCTTCTATGGCATTTGTCCTTGATGTCAAAACTACCCTAGGTTGGTGCCTTGGCACTTCACAGTTTGGTCTTATTATGGAATTTGATTGGAACATTTGATATTTGGTATTCATTTGACTTTGGCATACTTACTTCATTTATGATATTACCTTTGGAGGCACTGATCGCTTGAATCCATGTGCAGATCTTGGTTACAGGTTAATGCTCCCATGTTCAGGTGACATGATTCTGATTCTGATTATATGTTTTTGGCCTATTCAGATTTCTAACATTATGACATTGATACATTTTTCTTAACATCATTGGAGGTGTGCTTCTTTGTTCAGATTTGTTCAGGTAATGCTTACAGTTTTTGGTTCTTGAGTTAATAATATGTAGTTGGTTTTCAGTTTTAAGAAAACCCTATCGGGTTTCCTTAAACAACTAATAATGGCTTGGGCATATGTTATATGGTATTGGGCATGGATGATTGGCACATTGTTTTTGGCTTGAAATTATCCTTTATTACATTTTATAAGGCTTTGGATACTTTGGGTATATATGGCCTTATATGGTGGCAATCGATTTTGAACATTGGCAAACATGTGATCATTCTTATGCATATAATTCAGTTTTTTGGTCAACACATCACTAGGCCTTAAGGCCGACAGTAGGTATAAGGTTATGATTATTTAAAATGTCAACATGGAAGTGACATAACTTTTATTACTTGGAAACAAGTATGTCTAAGGAAATTGACATTTGGTTTGTAATAATGCAAGGCATTATTTGGTCGGCATTACACATGCTTAATCTTTGAACAATGGTAATGATGATATACGGTTTGCATGCATTCAAAGGTAATGAGATGGTCAACATGCAAGGCATTGGTCATTCCGCGGACTTCAAAATACATTATGAGTTTTTTAATTTGATTATCACTTCAGTTCTTTCGGACTTCAAACCTTATCAAATTTGGTTGTATTTGCCTTAGAAAGTTTCAGGCAATCATTTTACCATTTCATTGTTCGTGGGTTTCAAACCCTATTCTGGTTGCCACCATGGAAATATCCACTTAGCTGTTTCACTGTGTTAGTTGGATTTTAGACTTTCTTGGACAACGTATGGGGAAACTTGAAAGACCATCACCATGGTCGACTCTTCTACCAGTTTCCTGTCATCGGGTAAGAGCTCAAAATAGGAAGATGCTCATGCTGCTCTACTGCTCGGTTGGTTTGGTAAATTGCTACATGACAACATCTATTTCAGTCTTCTCAAGTATTCATCTCTTTAACTACTTTGCAAAACCGTTTCTTCTACTAGCTCAAAATGTTGAAGACATGTGTTGGCTTCTTTCTGAAAATGGTAAATTGGGTTTATTCGTTTGTGATTAGAAATGCTACATTTCGATTTCACATACTCAGGAATGCATATCAAATAAGTTTACTATATTAAAGTTGCTCCATTTTAAGGAATGTTGCTTTTGGTTTGTGGGTAATCATGATATCTACAAATCTTCTTTAGTTACATTGCATTGGGGTTTCAATTACATTGTTGTTGTAGTTGGTTTTTTTGAGGGTATTGTTCATGAATTACATACATGCTTTTATGTTGTTTTTGGTTTTAGCACTGCCTGTACATGCTACTTGAGAGGAAAAGGTTCAGTCTCCTTTCTGATTTTGCATGCTACTTGGGTATTCTTGTCAGAAGAAAACCCTCATGATGATCTTTCTCTTAGGAACAAAAGAACAACTGGCAAGGTTGTTCGATAGAAAATGAGTATTTTGATAATCACATCTGCTTTGTTTTTGAAATATAAAAAAGAAGCTACTGTTGTAATATCATTGAGATGTAATGATGATTTATGTGTAAGAAGAAAAATAGAGAGATTAGGGCTTTAAGTGATTTGTGTCTAACTTGCATAATCTTTCTTTCAGTCATTTATGTTATTGTGCTCTTTCAGTTGGTCAATGCTCTGATACTTTAAGGTTGTTTAAAAGTTTATCTTCAATTTGTTCAAGTTTGTCATGCAAATTTAGTTTGTGCAAAATCTGATGCAAAAAGTCTTTCATAAAGTGAATTTACCTCTACATTATGTGTTCATTATATAAATTCTCAAAAGTTTGTCATAAGCAAGTCAAAGTTAGCCTTGGTCTGCATTTTTTATTATGAATCTTTGATAGGTTGCTTGGATAATGGCTATACAGTGATGTTCAGATTTGCAGCCTTATAATGTTGTTGGTCTTTTAGTCATGTTGGTCTCTCATTTGTGTGATTTGTGTCTAACTTGCATAATCTTTCTTTCAGTTGGTCAATGCTCTGATACTTTAAGGTTGTTTAAAATTTTATCTTCAATTTTTTCAAGTCTGTCATGCAAATTTAGTTTGTGCAAAATCTGATGCAAAAAGTCTTTCATAAAGTGAATTTACTTCTGCATTATGTGCTCATTATATAAATGCTCAAAAGTTTGTCATAAGCAAGTCAAAGTTAGCCTTGGTCTGCATTTTTTATTATGAATCTTTGATAGGTTGCTTGGATAATGGCTATACAGTGATGTTCAAATTTGCAGCCTTATAGTGTTGTTGGTCTTTCAGTCATGTTGGTCTCTCATTTGTGTGATTTGTGTCTAACTTGCATAATCTTTCTTTCAGTCATTTATGTTATTGTGATTTTTCAGTTGGCCAATGCTCTGATACTTTAAGGTTGTTTAAAAGTTTATCTTCAATTTGTTCAAGTCTGTCATGCAAATTTAGTTTGTGCAAAATCTGATGCAAAAAGTCTTTCATAAAGTGAATTTACTTCTGCATCATGTGTTCATTATATAGATGCTCAAAAGTTTGTCATAAGCAAGTCAAAGTTGCATTTTATGAAGTATTATATTTATGTTCATTAAGCACAACAAGATTGTTCATAAAGCTTTGATTGAACAATATCATATGATGCTTTTAATATGGGTTGTAAATGTTAGTCAAGTTTCATGTCAATCTGATCTAAAGTGTTAATGTCCACTTGCTGAAATCAATCTGTCACATTGGGTTAAAATTAGAAAAAGCTTCATTATGCATTCAAAGTTAAAAGTTAAAATTATTCCACTCTGATTCACCCCCCCCTCTTAGAGTGAATCCACTTCCAACAATTGGTATCAGAGCGTAGGTTCCTACATTAGGTTTCATACCTAGGATTGGTTCTATTCTTGGAAGTCTATTTTTGGAGTTTCGTGGAGTATTTGTCATGGCTAAGTGCAAAAGGAACAAAGGTCAAAAGAAAGCTACTTGTGTCAAGAAAATATTTGATGAATCAACCCCTGCCAAGTCTAGTGAAATTTTGTCTCAAGAATTACCCCTGCCAGTTAATACTAAAAGTGATCCTGTAGTTGGTGAAGAAGATCACTTAGCAAGTGACTTTGAATAAGAATTTGGCGAAAAGGATTGTGAAGGTGATGAGTTTGAGGTTGATTTGGAGGCAGAACTACTTGCTGCCCTAAATGAGCTTAAGAGGATTAGAAAAGAAAATCAGGATCTTAAGGTACGCTTACAGGAAAGTGTCAGTGTCAATAAAGTTGTATTACAAGATCATAATGATGATAACACGATTATTGAATTTTTGAAAGCCCAAATGGTTGATAAGAAAGAGATTGAAGAGGGATTAGAAGCCGAGTTAAAATACAAGAATGAAGTATGTAATAAACTGTAAAATGAGGTTGCCTCATTAAAGAAATGTTCAGATAGTGATTCCTTGTTAAAAGAACTAACTCTTAAAGATGTTTTGATTATCAATTAGAAGATTGAAATCGAAGAATGTAAAAGGACAATAGTTATTGTAAGCTCTGATTTGGAAGTTAAAAAGATTGAATGTCTAAAAATTGAAGGAGAAGTAGTTGCATTAAGAAAAGATCTTGAAAGTGTTAAGGTTCAATTGGATAAAATCAAAAATTTGATTGCAGTACTAATTTATTGAATGAGATGATTGGTAGAAAAAAGCGATTTAAAGATCCTACAAGAGTGGGATGAGGTTGGATAAGGCTCTACAAAAGAATTTAAACATGAAACTATTTTTGCTACTACAGATGGAAAGTCATTTACAACCAAGAAAACACCTAGATTGAAGGTTGATCTCAGCCATTATATTGTTGCTACTCAGATATAAGAAAAATGGGTTAGGACAAAAAGACCATCAAAATCTTCATTTATCAGGTATAACCACTCTCAATTTCATGGCTTTAATTATTGTTCTAATTCTTATGGACATAGAGCAAGAAATTGTTGGATGAATAAAACTCATAATCATGAGAGAAATGTCAAGAGAGGTTCATACAACATGCCTAGAAGAAATTGTTCTCTCTTTGATCTAGACAACACTATCATATGTTATAGGTGTAATGGGTTTGGACACAAAGAATAGTGGTGTAAGAAAAGTTTGTTAAAGCCATCTAGAAACTACATGTTCAAACAAAAGGAAAAGAATACCGTGAGTAAGGAGAAGACAAAGACTATACAAGTATGGAGAAGAAAGCAAGAAAAGAAAAAGGAAGAACTAAATCTTGTGCATGTTGCACAAGAATCATTAATAAGCATTTGAAAGGCAGTATGAAGACAAGGGGAGATGATTAATGCATTTTGAATAAACCCTTTTTTGATATCAAATAAAAGGTAGTAGAATCTTGTTGTTTCATAACCTATTTATCATCAAAATACAAGATACAGATTTGTTTTATTGTCTTTGCTGGGAATAATAGTGACAATGAGTTGATGATAACTATCTTAATGCTATGGTTCATTTATATCATCATTCTATTAGAAGATGATTTCTCATATGACTATTGGTGTTGCAACAATTGATGCTTTTTATTTCTTTGGGAGTGTCCATAGTAAAAAATACTTGTGGCACAATTACGCTTTCCACCATTTATGGACAAACTGTTATTAACCTCACTTTGTTGAAATGTATTATTTGAACCAGAAGGATCAATATTTTCTTTGTACTTATTAGAATCGGTGATGGTTTGTGTTACTCAAGAGATACATGAGGTTAAGATGCTTGAATAGTGAAGCAGTGCTCATTTTGTCTTTGTCATCAAATCTTGTTATATTGTCTCATCATTGTTAGATACATTGAAACCATATCTAACAACAACTTGATACAATACAGTGCCTTGATTTATATGAATGATGTTTCAACAACATAGAATGTTAAGACAATGAGTTGGTTGAGGTCTTAATTGAAATAATGATAGAGGCAGCTAGTTGAAAAACATTAACAGTAAATGTTGAGTTTTGTAGTGTTGTGCTTGGAAAACATGAACAACATACTAAGTACTTGCTATAAATTCAGTTTTCTGGAGTTGTGGTTGCTGGTGTAGCATTTTTGACATTGATTATGTTGGTACAGTATATGTGTACTTGAGAACAGACAAACATCATCGATAGAAGTTTGGGTTTTCTTGGATGATGAAGATTTCAATATGCATCTAATGATCAATATTTTCCTTTGAAGCTGATTATTATGTGATACTAATAGTTTGGTGACTTGAAACTTACATGTAGTGGACTGTATGCTATAGATTTGGTTGCTTTGTTATTGTGGTGGAAGATGTTATTCTGAAGAACAAGTAGGATATGCATTTGTGCATGGTTATTCTTACTGGTAACAGTGTGTTTACAGTTGATAATGGAGGATGAAGTTTAATATGACCAAAAGGTGGTATGTTCAAGTAACTGATCTTCAATATTTGTTGACAAAGATCATCATTACATGTTCAAATGGTTTTGTCATTTCATATCTTCATGGTTCTTTCACATTGTCTCAGTGATTGATATATCTGAAGTCTTCATCCGGTTCATATGTTTCAAATTGGCTTGACATCATAATCGACATCTAAAGATGAAACATTGATATTGATTAGTAGTGCTTTGTTCTCTAATATTGTTTCACAGGAACAATTAGCCTTGGTCTGCATTTTTTATTATGAATATTTGATAGGTTGCTTGGATAATGGCTATATAGTGATGTTTAGATTTGCAGCCTTATAATGTTGTTGGTCTTTTAGTCATTTTGGTTTGCTCTTGATGTCAAACCCGAGATTGATACATTTATTTAGATTCATGACATTAAGATGATATCCATTGGCATTCATGGTGTGGCAACTTACATAACTTATTTATCAGGATATTCATGCTTCCTATTCATATTTCTCCTTCGCAGATGCTTATGTTTTTCTGTTAGACTGATAGTGAGAACTATGCTACAGGTTGTTTAAGATCATGAATTCAGTTTATGTTATAGGTCACAATTTTGCATGGGCATGTATTTGTTTCAGGTTCGGCTTGGTATAACATGTGACCACGGTATTGGCTCTTAAAAAGAGGATTCATCTACATCCGCATCAAAATAGAGGTGCTTGAAATTATTGGTTCATTGATTATCTATTCATTATTTTGGTGATTATCATGGCACATATTCTTACCTTCACCAAGCACCATAAATTGTTTTTGATTCACTTGGCTTATGGTATTGGGTTTGCATTTTTTCTGCATTCTTGCTCTATCCGCAATTGGGTATTGGTTGATTATTGTGTTTCATGGATAAAATGGGGAGAAAATGGTTGTTGTATATCACAGGTTTCTTCCTTTGTCCTTGTGACAAAAAGGGGGAGAAAATGGTGATTTAGATGGCTCATATTTTTTCCATCAAGGACAAAGGGGGAGTTTGTTGGATTCTTCTATGGCATTTGTCCTTGATGTCAAAACTACCCTAGTTTGGTGCCTTGGCACTTCATGGTTTGGTCTTATTATGACATTTGATTGGCACATTTGATATTTGGTATTCATTTGACTTTGGCATACTTACTTCATTTATGATGTTACCTTTGGAGGCACTGATCTCTTGACTCCATGTGCAGATCTTGGTTAAGGGATCTTGGTTACAGGTTAATGCTCCCATGTTCAGGTGACATGATTCTGATTCTGATTATATGTTTTTGGCCTATTCATATTTCTAACATTATGAAATTGATACATTTTTCTAAACATCATCGGAGGTGTGCTTCTCTGTTCAGATTCATTCAGGTAATGCTTTCAGTTTTTGGTTCTTGAGCTAATAATATGCAGTTGGTTTTTAGTTTTAAGAAAACCCTATCGGGTTTCCTTAAACAACTGATAATGGCTTGGGCATATGTTATATGGTATTGGGCATGTATAATTGGCACATTGTTTTTGGCTTGAAATTAGCCTTTATTACATTTCATAAGGCTTTGGATACTTTGGTTATATATGGCCTTATATGGTGGCAATCGATTTTGAACATTGGAAAACATGTGATCATTCTTATGCATATAATTCAGTTTTTTGGTCAAAACATCACTAGGCCTTAAGGCTGACAACATGCATAAGGTTATGATTATTTAAAATGTCAACATGGAAGTGACATAACTTTGATTACTTGAAAACAAGTATGTCTAAGGAAATCGACATTTGGTTTGTAATAATGCAAGGCATTATTTGGTGAGCATTACACATGCTTAATCTTTGAACAGTGGTAATGATGATCTATGGTGTGCATGCATTTGAAGGTATTGAGATGGTCGGCATACAAGGCATTGGTCGGTCCACGGACTTCAAAATTCATTATGAGTTTTTTGTTTTGATTATCACTTCAATCCTTTCAGACTTCAAACCTTATCAACTTTGGTTGTATTTTCCTTGGAAAGTTTAAGGAAATCATTTTACTGTTTCATTGTTCGTGGGTTTCAAACCCTATTCTGGACGCCACCATGGAAATCTCCACTCAGTCATTTCACTATGTTAGTTGGATTTCAAAATTCCTTGGGCAATGTATGGGGAAACTTGAAAGACCATCACCATGGTCGACTCTTCTATCAGTCTCTTATCATCAGGTAAGATCTTGAAATAGGAAGATGCTTGTGCTGCTTCGCTGCTCGGTTGGTCTGGTAAATTGCTACATGAAAACATCTATTTCAATCTTCTCAGGTATTCATCTCTTTAACTAATTTGTAGAACCGTTTCTTCTACTGGCTCAAAATGTTGAAGACATGTGTTGGCTTCTTTCTGAAAATGGTAAACTAGGTTTATTCATTTGTGATTAGAAATGTTGCATGTCGATTTCACATGCTTAGGAATGCATATCAAAAAAGTTTACTATATTAAAGCTGCTCCATTTTTTTGGAATGTTTCTTTTGGTTTGTGGGTAATCATGATAACTGCAAATCTTCTTCAGTTACATTACATTGGGGTTTCAATTATACTGTTGTTGCAGTTGGTTTTTTTGAGGATATTGTTCATGAATTACATACATGATTTTATGTTGTTTTTGGTTTTAACACTGCCTGTGGAGGCTACTTGAGAGGACAAGGTTCAGTCTCCTTTCTGATTTTTCATGCTGCTTGGGTATTCTTGTCAGAAGAAAACCCTCATGATGATCTTTCTCTCAGGAACAAAAGAACAACTGGAAAGGTTGTTCAATAGAAAATGAGTATTCTGATAATCACCTCTGTTTTGTTTTTTAAATATAAAAAAGAAGCTACTGTTGTAATATCATTGAGATGTAATGATGAATTTTTTGTAAGAAGAAAAACATAGAGATTAGGGCTTTAAGTCTTTTGTAAAAATTGAGAGAATAAGTTAACTGTTTTTATGTGAGAACAAAAATATGAAAGTGGAGAACAATGAGAAATGAAGGATAATGAAAACTGTGAAATAGTGTGAGTACATCACAATGATTGTATTGAAAAAATGTTGAGCTCTGAGATTGAAAAGATGAAATATGAGTTGATTATCAAGTTGTCTTAAGGCTTGACAATGGCTGAAATTCTGAAGGTTCATTTTTGGAACTTTGAGGATTTTAGATATTTTTTGTCAAGAGGCACTTGATAGATAAGAGAGAAACAGAGAGATCCTCTGTATCATTGTATATCTTACTAAAAAATAGAAGAGGGGTTGGTGCTCCTTGAGATTGGCGTCTCTAAATGAGGGGTTGATGCTCCTTTAGTTGGTGATCAGAAATTAGCCTATAAGGCATTCTAAGCAGTGGTTTTGAAATTAAGCCAGTAAGGCAGTTTAGGAGTGGTTTTTCTACCCTAGGAGGGTTTTCCACTTGATAATTTATGTGTCTCTCATTTGTGTGATTTGTGTCTAACTTGCATAATCTTTCTTTCAGTCATTTATGTTATTGTGCTCTTTTAGTTGGTCAATGCTCCGATACTTTAAGGTTGTTTAAAAGTTTATCTTCAATTTGTTCAAGTCTGTCATGCAAATTTAGTTTGTGCAAAATTTGATGCAAAAAGTCTTTCATAAAGTGAATTTACTTTTACATTCTATGTTCATTATATAAATGCTCAAAAGTTTGTCATAAGCAAGTCAAAGTTAGCCTTGGTCTGCATTTTTTATTATGAATCTTTGATAGGTTGCTTGGATAATGGCTATACAGTGATGTTCAAATTTGCAGCCTTATAATGTTGTTGGTCTTTTAGTCATGTTGGTCTCTCATTTGTGTGATTTGTGTTTGAAATATTTTGATAGAAAATGAGTATTTTGATAATCACATCTGTTTTGTTTTTGAAATATAAAAAAGAAGCTACTGTTGTAATATCATTGAGATGTAATGATGAATTTTGTGTAAGAAGAAAAATAGAGAGATTAGGGCTTTAAGTGATTTGTGTCTAACTTGCATAATCTTTCTTTCAGTCATTTATGTTATTGTGCTCTTTCAGTTGGTCAATGCTCTGATACTTTAAGTTTGTTTAAAAGTTTATCTTCAATTTGTTCAAGTCTGTCATGCAAATTTAGTTTGTGCAAAATCTAATGCAAAAAGTCTTTCATAAAGTGAATTTACTTCTGCATTCTGTGTTCATTATATAGATGCTCAAAAGTTTGTCATAAGCAAGTCAAAGTTGCATTTTATGAAGTATTATAGTTCTGTTCATTAAGCACAACAAGATTGTTCATAAAACTTTGATTGAACAATATCATATGATGCTTTTAATATGGGTTGTAAATGTTAGTCAAGTTTCATGTCAATCTGATCTAAAGTGTTAATGTCCACTTGCTGAAATAAATCTATTACATTGGGTTAAAATTAGAAAAAGCTTCATTATGCATTCAAAGTTAAAATTTAAAATTATTCCACTCTGATTCACCCCCCCCCCCCTCTCAGAGTGAATCCACTTCCAACAAAGTGGTGGTGCATTCTTTCTTGGATGCAGATTGGTGGCATGGTTGAGTAAGAAGAAAGATTCAATCTCCTTGTCTACTCCTAAAGCTGAGTATGTTGTTGTTGCATCTTGTTGTACACAAGTTCTATGGATGAAATAGACATTAAAATATATCACAGTGCTATATGATGTTTTGATCTCTATCTTTTGTTATAATACAAGTGCAATTAACATTTCAAGGAATCCTGTGATGCACTCGAGGACGAAGCATATATCTATTAGATATCATTTCTTGAGAGAGACCGTCATGGAGAATGAAGTAAAAATTGAGTATGTTCCAATGAAGGATCACATTGCTGATATTTTCATGAAGGCTCTTCCTAAAGATACTTTTGAGTATTTCTAGGAGAATTTAGGGGTTATTTCCCCTCCTTTCATAAACTAAGATGCATATGGAGATGCATCAGTCTAGTGGATTCATGGTTCTATCTTTTTGGACTGATTTTTTGGTGGCTACCTCTCAAGGGGAGAAGGGAGTTTCAAGTGTTGTCATTGTGAGTATTATATTTTCATGTCAAAGGAAGATTCAATGAACATACCTTTTTCCTTTTCAATTGATGTCAAAGGGGGAGAGAAAGCATGTGAAAAGGAAAGAAAGCTAATAAGAGAAAGCAAGTAATGAGAAAGACGATCTTCTGAGGGGAGAAGAAAAAAGAAAAATATTGAGAATTATACTCAAAACTAGTATTGTGTCTTTGATGGTTTTTCACATCATGTGTTGCCATCGATGACAAAGGGGGAGATTTTTGCAACAATGAAGAAAGGATTGAGGGTGTTTTCATTGAGGTCAATTAGTCAACTGGTTATCTACTAGTTACTGTTGGTTGTATATGTTGAGGATACTAAGAAAGATGTATAAAAGAAAGTTTACAGGTATTCAGTTGTTGATCCAATATTTTCCCCTATGTTCGTGTGGTTCAAATATGTTAGTTATGGTTGTTGAAGATTGATATATCTAGATTTTTGGCTGTTAGTTCATTGAGAAGTTTGAGTTTTTCTCACCACTTGTGAAATATGTTTTTTTGTGTTCTAGTTGAGGTCTAGGAGAAATGTTGCTAGTTTGGATTTCTCTTTGATGAAGTCTTTTGACTTGCGGTTCTAGAGTTAAGATGTTTTGGTTGCATTGAAGATATTTTTGGTTTTTGAAAGCTTTGAGCTTAATTGTTCTATGTGTTTTACACTGGTTTGGCCAACCATGTGTTAAGCACTATCTTTGAAGTTAATGAAGCGTGTTGGATCTATTTTGGGTTTCAGTGAAGCATGTGTTTGGGTCGCCCTCATTCTACTTCCACCCTAGGATTGTTGGTACCGACCTAATTTGAATTTGAATTTGGATGGCCGACTTTGGGTCTCTTTTTCAAGGTTGGAGATAGTATAAATACAAGATGACCTAGTAATGAAAAATGTACAAGAGGAAAGATGGAAGATAAGTGAAATATTAGATGCGACATTCATGCTATTAAAAAAGTGTGTGTGAGTTGTGTGTGGCAGATCAGTGTGATGATTAATGTTGATTTTTTGGATGTAGTGAGCAGAAGGCAAACTCTATCATTCATGCAAGTTGATCAAGTAACTGTGATGGAATTATTTGTTGCATTGGGATTGTAGTCTCTCTATAACAAGTATTCTTTGTATTCTTTGTATCTTTGTGGCAGTAAGTCCTTTGGGTTGTAGCCTTGTTGGATAGTGAGTCCTTATTTCAGGCAGTGAGTCTTATCTCAGGTAGTGAGCCTTGTTTCAAGAAATGAGCCTTTTTGTAATCGGTTTTGATATTCTCTATAGTGTGAGTTAATCCTCACCATGGTTTTTCCCTCATTGGGTTTTCCATGTAAATTTGGTGTTATTGTGTTTATGTGTTGAATTTGAGTTTCTGCATTAGCATTTGATGATTAATCATTTAAGAAGTTTTAAGTATTAGTTATGATGATTGAATTAAAGGTGAAAATTTGTGACAAATAATTCACCCCCATTCTTAGTTTTCCTATTCAACACAACCTTCCAAGAACTCCTTTCAACCTATTAACCATGATCTTGGAGAAGAATGGGCTTATAATCTTGTAAAGAGGTAACATCCTCTTTTTGGGGAATTAAAACAATAAATATTGAATTTAATTGATTTAGCAATCTTCCTGATATAAAAAAATATCTAGAAACATTGAAAAGATCAATGGAGATAACTTCCAAAAATTCTTGAAAATAAGTAGGAGGAAAACCATCAGGGCTTGGAGCTTTAAAAGCTCCAAAGAAAAAGACCACATTCTTGACTTCTTGCAACATTATGGGTTTCCCCAACTCCTTAAGGTCCTACTCAGAAATCACCTTTGGGATAACCTCAAGGAGATTTTCCATCCCATAATTGACCTATTCCTAAATTCCACCATTCTCTTTGAAAAAGGAAACAACCTCATCTTCTATTTCTTCTTCACTTGCTAGATTAGTATCATCTTCTTTCACCAAGGATCTTATATTGTATCTTTTTTTGTGCTTCATAGTAGATTGATGAAAGAATTTAGTATTTCCAACCCCCTCCTATAACCATTGAATTAGCATCCTATCACACAAAAGTATTTCAAGTCTGAAAAGAGAAATCCATGTTTTAGATAGAGTTCTTGCCACCTCTCCAAGTACCTTTTAGGTACTTCATAAAAAATCCTCTCAATTTATCATGATTATTTTTGTAGGTATGTGATAGGAACTTCCTAATTTTTGTCACTATATGAACTTCATTGTTCCTATCACTTCAAGTGTTTCTTGTTGTAGGTTATCCCAATGGATAGCCCTTTCATGCTAATTTTGTTTACGTGTCTTACCAATTTCATATCCAAGAATTTTTATGGTATTTCCCTTCCTTATGTCCTTCGTCAGTCGGTAGTACCTCCATCAGTATATACATTGTTCCATACTTGTCCACTCCTTACCTCACAATTGGGTAAGTGCAAGAAGTGGGTCCATGAAGAGGGGAATTTTTGATAGAAATATGTCGATAGGAATGGGAACCCATTTAGGAATGGGATCCCAAACCTTAGATCGAGATCTCATTCCTAAATGGGTACCTGTTCTATTTTAAAATAGGTACCCACTTTAAAATGGGCACTCAATCTATTTTAAATTGGGTACCCATTCTAGAAAAATTGAAATCCCAACCCACTTTTTGATTTGGTTTTAGGCTTGGGAAAGGTTTGGTAACCCAACACTTAGCTTTTGACTTGGAACTAAAAAACTAACACAATGTCAAGAGAAATATCTGACTTTGGCAATATAGTTGATGGGTTTTTTTAGAATTGGTTTATGATATTAAAACCCATTATAGATCATAATGTATAGTTTTTAAATATTAAATTATTTTATGATTGGATTATGTTTTCTATTTTTTAATTAATTTATAAACAAATCAGTCCATAATCTTGAAATGTTAAGTTTTTTAGTTTTTTAATAATTAATAATTTATAATTTTTGTTGTAAAACAATTATATGGCATCAATATACAAACATTTGTCTACACAATAAAAATAAATAAAAAATGATTAGTTTAGGTCAAATTATGGTGTCCATGCACGTTGGTTTTAAAAAAAAACAACAATTAGGGCCAATAGAAAATTAATTAATTTTTTTTAAAAATCCTCATCAATCTTCAGTTTGTTACACATCTTTCCCCAAAATGAATTAAAAAAATACTTTTATTCAGGTCAAATTATGGTGCCCGTACACGTGCATAGTATGGTCCTAAAAAGTAACTTTTAAAAAGTGGTTTTTATACATGTCTATTAAAAGTTAATTTGTATCATTTGGGTATTAGAATAAATTAAATATTTGGAAACTAGACTCAAAATACTAAATTTCATATTACTGAACTTTTTAAATATTCAATGTGTAAGTGCATCAAATTTTCAATCGAAGTGTGATAAATTCTGAAAATTAGGAAAAACGCACTTTTTGAGCATTTTGTGGACCCAACTTCTTGCACATGACCAATCATTTCATTGGTACATCCACCATCATTGTGTGGACATGATTCTACATTTATCACTCCATTTTTTTGTTACGATTTCCTTGATAAAGTAGAGTACACAATTTTCATTGATGCCACATCATCATCACATGGCCTTCTACCATGTGCTATGATCTACCAAGTGAATTCACACTACCTACACTTCTAGCATCACATCCTTCACTTTTGTCTCCTTGTTTTCACCACGTCAAATGGTATTTCAATTGATCAATAACATATATTATTATTTTATTTTCTTAACTCGTATAAGATACTTTATTTTATTAGTGCTAATTAATATGGAAAATGTCGAGACACCATTATCCTTTATGTTGGGGGAAAAGGAAACTGATCACATTATTCTATAAACCTTTCACATTGCTTTGTATCCAAAGCCTTCCAAATATAATACACATTCATATCACATGGGTAAAAAATATTATTATCCTATACACCATATCTCCACCATTATAGTTTGTATCTCATTTTTTTCCTTTCATTTATCTACATTTACTATTACTATCTCTTACCTTTACTACGTATAGCCATTTTTGTTATGCCGCATCTTCTTTTTGTCACTATGGTTGGAGCCCATGCCAGGAGGGAACCTATTGATATAATGAAATTGAAAGCTGATAGGGAATTTTTTAAAATATTTTGACATGAATGGTGGCATGTGTTATGCAAGATGTTGTGTGGGTTTGATGATCATATTGCATTAGAGTTCACTATGTGTTTCACTAAAAATGAGTCTCTTTGAGGGGGATTACCTTTAAAATTATAGTTCAAACAATTGTTGAAGTCACTGGTTTACCCCAAACCGGTGAGTCATTCTTTCCTACAAGGTGTAGTCAAATCTCAAACCCATATGACAATAATATTTGCAAAGAGGTGAAGTTGTTGAATTGGTGCATGGCTAGGTATGAAACAAACCTCCTTTCCAAAACCATGGGAAGTTGTTGCAAAGTTTATTTCTAGTATATTACTTGTGAAGGTAGATACACATTTTTTCTCATCATTTCACATTATTACATCATTTGCATAATGACTTTCTTGTAAATGTACCCTATTATTTGTTTCATTCCTTGCAAAGAATGAGTAAATAAGTGAAAAAGGGGAATGCAAATTCCCTTGCTCAACATGGTTTGATTAAATTCCTAGTTATTGAAGGTCTTAATTTGATTGCTCCATATTTTAGTTGGGAAGTTTTATTAAAACCATGGAGGAAAAATAATTAAGTGACCCACTTCCCAATGCCCTTGGTGAGGGAAACATGTTAATGAATGAAGAAACCCATGATAAAGAAAATGTGTCAATACGTGATAATAAATCCACTAGTATCAAACCCAAGAAACTTTTTGGAGTCTTGAATCACCAAACCCTAGAAAAGAAACAAGAAAAGAAATACAAAATAAGGGTTAAATAAGAAGCTAAATTGAAAAACCTAGTGGTTGTGGCTAGCATAATGGAAGAAAAAGAGCAAGAGATTTGACTCTGACATGGAAGTTTTAGCAATTTCTATTAAAAGGGGAAATATTACATGAGTAGGGAGTGACAAAGACAAAATCGACAAACAAAAAAGGAGCAACAAATGAGGGAGAAAATAATAGCTGCATATGACCTTGAATCCCCTATTTTGAATGTCACTTCGATGGAAACCTTTGCACATGAATATCAAAGCCCTCCATGGGAACAAGTGAATAGATTCCTAAGAAATTGATTGTCCTATACAAACTTAAGAATTGAATTCGTCCAAAAAGGCAATTGAATAGGGTTTTTAATAATAAATTAAGGATTGGATGATTACAATGTACTATAATGAATCCTTTGAAAAGAAAAAATAAAAAAATAACTCTTGATGAAACTCTAGGTGAAGATTAAAATAGATCATGACAAGTATCTTCATCCTATTCTAGAAAACAAAAAAATCACTTGACCTACTAATAAAAAATATATCTCCTAAGTTTAGCTTAAGTGTAATAAAGTAAAAAGGGGACCTAGATAATTAATTAGGTGATTATCTATTTTACTCTAACACTCCCCCTTATTTTCAACTTAGGGGGAAGCTAAATAACTAATGATGAATGCATGGAAGAGTCTCAATTACAAGGATTGATGAGACACCCATGCACAAATAAATAAATCTCTCATAACTAGAGAAAATGAGAAAACCACATGGAAAAATTTATTCAAATTTAAGCATTTAAACAAGAAAACTTAGGGTTTTTTATTGTTCTAGGCACAACGACAATGCCCATTTTTCTATAGGATCCACCTCTTGCAAACAACATTTCTCCTCATAAGAAAAATAGATCCATTGGTGATTGGAGAAGCCATTCCCATAATTTGGATGAATAAAGAATGTAAATATAAATGTGTGTATTTGAAAATTTCTCAAATGTCCACATTTTATAATCATGTGATGCCAATCTAGAATATTGTAAAGAATAATGTAGAACAAGATCCAAATATAATGCTGATGGGATAACAATAATGATTTGGTTGTTATCAAAGACGAGGTGAATGTCCTCAATCAAACCCAAATTTGCAATTTGAGACTCCACAAACAAGAATGACATGTTTGATAGATATGAATTCCAAGTAGTTGTGTTTGGAAGAGAATAAAATGTTACACTAAATCAATAGTGTCTATAGATGTAATGATACTAATCTCATCAAGAACCAAAAAATATGGAGATGTGATCTTAATAGGAAGAGTGTGAGCAAGACGATAAGTCTTTGAACCATTGAAATATGCAAAACCTATGCTATACTTAAGCTCCTCTAGAGTATCCACTTCTTGCAAAAAAACATTTCTCCTCATAAGAAAAATAGATCCATTGGTGATTGGACAAACCATTCCCATAATTTGGATGAATAAATAATGTAAATATAAATGTGTGTATTTGAAAATTTCTCAAATGTCCACATTTCATAATCATGTGATGCCAATCTAGAATCTTGTAAAGAATAATGTAGAAAAAGATCCAAAGATAATGTTGATGTGATAACAACAATGATGTGGTTGTTATAAAAGACGAGATGAATGTCCTCAATTAAACCGAAATTTGCAATTTGAGACTCCACAAACAAGGATTCCATGTTTGATAGATATGAACTCCAATTAGTTGTGTTTGGAAGAGAATAAATGTAATGTTACACTAAATAAATAGTGTCTATAGATGTAATGATACTAATCTCATCAAGAACCAAAAAATATGGAGATGTGATCTCGATAGGAAGAGTGTGAGCAAGGAGATAAGTCTTTGAACCATTGAAATATGTAAAACCTATGCTATACTTAAGCTCCTCTAGAGTATCATCATCAAAGGGTATGCTATCAATATCATTAATGGGAATGAGAAAATCTACAATAGGATCATCTACAAATAGAAAAATACAAGAGTCTCCACAGATCTCCTAAAGTCTAGTACAAAGTGTGAGGGGAAAATCACTATTTGATGCAACACACATAGTGTCAAGATCAACACTAGAACAAATAAATTTTGCAACATGATCAATAATATTATCCCATGTTGATCTAATCCTTGATGCATTTGGTTTAGGTATTGATTCCATAAAGACAAAACAAAATATTAAGCCACCAAACATATGTCAAGATGCTATTTTTTCAAGACTCATAATTATCTATTTCTTGGATGACCATAAAATGATGAATATAAAAACCCATGATACCTCCTCAAATGATAAAATTAGAGACCAATAGCCTCAATGCATATAAAGAATATCAAATGAAATCATCTCATGCAAACAAAACATTTCCAAATATAAATATGTCTAAAAAATTAGCCAAAATGTGAAATAATGATAAACTAAATAAAAATGCCCGAGACATTCTAAAAAAGTGCATATATAGATCTAAAGAGTTTTGAAATACCTTTCCAACATCACATGAATTGTGAAAATAAAATATATAGGAAAAAATAGACCTTAGAAGTAGAAAATGATGATCTAACTTCAATAGGTGATTAAATATACTAGCATAAAAATATAATGATGGAATCTAAACCATTGGAAAGTACTCAAAACCATCTTTTTGACATATCTTATTTTTTAAAAATTGACTCAATTTTCCCAAGTTATAAAAATAAAAAATATCCCTTTAGCATGATTGCAAAATTTTGGTGGTGCTCTAGTGGTAGGATATAAAACCTATGACAATGCCATTGGTGATGGTGGCCCAATTGATAGTATAAGTTGCAAGAGAAAAAATAAGGTTTGTTAATAGTGGTGATTGGGTGATGCAACCAATAGTTGGTGATGCAGTGCTAAAAGGTTGATGAAAATGTATGAGGCAACTTGAAAATAATAAGTAATTGAGCACTCAATAGTAGTTATGTTGGGGTGGTCAAGATTTAGAGGAATTTATGCTACACTGAGCAACCACTAGTGACTATAGGGAAACTTTTAGTCAATGAGAATAGGTAACCTATCAATTATCATTGATTGTCAATGAACAACTTGGGAAATATCATTGGGACCTCATTGCAAATAAACTCCAAATCATCAGAAAAAATATTAATGCCAATAAAGTGATGTCAACCCTTTGACAATACTAGCACAACTCATACACCATAAACAAAGATGATTTATTTTAAACTTTTCATCATTGCATGATTTTCTCTTGTTAGATTTTGTTGTAAAATATAAATTTTTGACTTGTGACCTATAATTAATGGAAGATCATTGTATGGTGTACGATTGTAGAAATATATACAATTATACAAATTTTTATGTGCACATTTCAATGATCCTAATTTTCCCTTTTTTCAACTCATATTTTAGCATTTTAAGAGGTGATCTTAGGACTTTTGGACATCCTAGATGTAATGACAAGGTATTTTTTTCTCCATAATGCACGGAATTTTTTTTGTAAGGCCAAATATCTCAAACAAAAGATAAGAATTCACATATCTAGTGCCTTGATATAATGTTGGAGTTGATTGTTAAACCCCACAGCTTTGATAAATCACTTGCAACCAAAATACCTATCACATGGAAAGAAAAAAAATTGATTGTGCTATGGAACCACAATAATTGAACTGATTCAAAAAATAGCTAAATAGGTTTCTTAATATTAGATTAATGGATTGGATGATTACAATGCACAACAGTGAATCCTTATAAAAGGAAAATGAAAAAATAACCCTAGATGAAACCATAGGTGAGGATTAAATTAGATCATGACAAGTGTCCTCATCCTATACTACGAGACAAAAAAATCACACATGACTTAATAATAAAAAAACATATCTCTTAAGTCTAGTTTAATTATAATAAAGTGAAAAGGGAGATAATTAATTAAATTAATTAACTAGGTGATTACCTATTTTAATCTTAATGTACAAAATTTAAAATCCCTTAGCTCATCAATTCGAAGACATAAGAAATTACGACTAAAGATAATTTAGACCAAGGAAATTCATTCATATCAATTCTCAGAAACTTTGTTACAATACAACTTCAACAACAATGGTCAATGTGTATTTCCAAAAACTTGACACTATTACAATAATATTATTTCTCAGCTCTTTTTTCGACAAGCAATATGCCAAATTAGTATATATTTATAAAAGTATTTATAATGATCAAATTTTTGTAATAAAATAACTCTTGAGTAGATTTAATCAATGTAACACATTCCTTAAGCAAAGAACCATAAAATTGATTGCATATATGCATTCTACCAAAACAAATGCCCAAAATACTAAGGAGATTTGAAGAATTAATGTAGGTCATTAAGAAGAGGGCATACAATAATGGTTAGTTTATGGGAGGTTGGTGAAAGGAGATCATGCCATTATATTCAGTGCACATCATTTAAAATCGATTTTAATAGGTTCCACTTTATTTTCTTGCATCCATCACACATCATTCCTTTTGCACTTCAGAATTTTTTTTATCGACACTTCATTCAATGTCATTATTCCAAGCGGGCCTTAGGACATGTTATGTATTAATTATCTCACCTCTAATAAAAACAATAATTTCCATCATATATCAAGCTCTTCATAATATGTTGAGATCTTAGAGGGGAGTATGCCTCTCTCTAAAAGTTGGATGAATACACTATGTACTTCCTTGTGTGTTGATCTTCTCTTCATATGTCAAACTTCGCTAGCATTCGATACCAAGGGATCAGAGTATGGAATATCCCAAAAATCTAATAGGAACACTAAGATGTATTAATGGTATTTTGGGTCTTCTAGGAGGGTAGGTGGGTTGTATAGTTAAAAATGTGATGGTTTTGGACTATTGTGTGACAAGAACTTATGCCACATGTTAAGGATTGAATCATTAGGGAATCGGGGAATTGAGGAAGTCATGCTCAAGGGGATGTGAGATGGGAAAAAATTATAAGGGAACCCTAACAAATAAAATGCTTTTAGGATTTCAAGATCAATAAGTGAGAAATGGTTTAAATTGGTACGGAGTCAAGGAAATGGTCAAAATTCCAACTTTGATAGGTTATAGAGAGAAATTACAAAATTTGAAGTTCTGATGGATGGAAAGGAGTACATGAATAAGGGAAGGCCAAAATTTTGAATTTGATAAGATATATAGAGTAATCAATAAAGTTCTAGACTTTTGGGGTTTGGTGGAAAATGGTAATCGATTAAGAGAAGGCTAAAATTTTGACTCCACATGGCTTATTAATTTTTATGGATTGCAAGGGATCAAAGTTCAAGGAGTGAAGATGAATGAGAATGCATACTGTATGTGTGTGAAAAATATGTGAATAATTAAATAACAACACACAATCAATGAAACATTATATTAGAGAGTTTAGATAACAATTTAATCGAATTGAAACAAATAAACTTTTTAAAGTCATCCCATTGTTCTCTATCCTCAAGGATTCATTAAATCATAATGGCTCTCAGATTGTGTATGCACTATGAATGTTAGAATGACAACCTGAAAAATGAGATGCTGGAAATGCAGTAAATCTATTCCTACATGATGATTGATAAACTATATGATGGGATGCTATGCTAGTGATGTAATGAAACTACATAAATCAAAATGTAACTAATGGTGAAGCCATGATTATAAAATAATATGCTTCTAATTTCTAATTGCTAAATGCTCAAATGCTCTAATTCTCGAATGCTCTAATGTAATTTTTGCATAATATACTTGCTCAAAGTTGGGATCCATTTGTTGTAGAATGAGACTGTATTTATAGATTTTCCAAAGCATATTATGATGTGGCAGCAATCGATAGTGGAGGATGAACAGGTTGGAGAGAATCAAGGAGAGTGTTCCCTTTAGTAGAACATTTTTCCAAGTGCGAGGAAGAATAAATGGAGGAAGAGAGCCAAGTGTCTCAAGTTTGTTTTAGAATTTGTTGAAGATAATGTTGAATTAATTATTTGACATATTCCAATTTATTGAGATACATGATGAGTTGGAAAGAGGAAAATTTGTAGACATGTGACTAAATTCAAATTTGGAATTATTCAAATTTAGTAAGGAGATATTAATTAAATAAAATAAACTATTTGAATTTGTTTATTTAATTAAAATGGAAGAATATGATTTAAGATAAGAAGAATTAGAAAATGTGAACTATATAAATAAATTTAGAATTTATTTATAAGTAGAGGAATTAAAAGATTTATTAATTAAATAACTTCTATTTAATTAATTTATCTAGACCGATTTTAGGTGTATACATTTTTCCCCTCTTTGAAGTGATATGTTTACACATTGCTTCAAAGAAAAATTTGTTGTTAGTGCTAACAAAAAAGTTTCGATGCCCAGACACTAATTTTCGAGTGATGATGGATATATGCCCCCTCGGGAGATAAATCGATAAATTTTTAATTTTAGGATTTTTTTGAATTTTGATGATTTTCAAAATTTCAGGATGTTTCAACGATTTATCTACCAAAAAATAATACTGGATCCGTCACCTTGATTGATTGATGAATTAATACCCCTGGTTAATAAATAAATCAATCAATCTCATTTAATCCCACTTAATCACCCCTTAAAAAGGTAAAAGGATGTGATTTGAGCTCATTTGCGTCATTTGGATTTTGAAAATTTGGAGTGATTGAGCAACTTTGTGCAAATTTAGCAAGATGGCGATTCCAATCCAGACCCACCGATTCAAGCGTGCTCGACGTCACAACCACCTAGTCGCATATGGACCTCCTGTACATACCTCAAGGAACCCCTTCGTGAATTTTAAATGATGTTTTTCCCTCGTTTTTGATGTTTAAATTTCATATTTTTTATGTTTTAGTGCATTTAGACTCCGAAGTAGCGCATTAGGTCATTGTTTTGGTGCATAAGGTTTTCTAGCGCATAGGGTCAATTGTGTAGTGCATAGGTGAATTTTTTTAGCACATAGGGCTCTTTAGTGCATAGAGGCCTAGATTTAGTGCATGCAATGAATGCTTTAGTGCAATAGGTCAGTTGGTGCATAGATTGCATAAATTAGTGCATATAGTGATCTCTTTAGCGCATTGAGAGATTCAACGTATTGATAGAGTAAAATGGCACATTGATGGGTTTCAGTGGCGCATTCATAGATTAAGCGCTTTGAGACCTTATTTTGGTGCATCAGTGAAGTTTTCTAGCGCATCTATGTTTTTGGCACATGGAAGCATTGTTTCAACACATTTGGACCAGAATGATGTAATTTTGATTAGACTCCTTAATTTTGATGATTGTTGATCACGTCAGCCGATGTTTTGATTTTGTTTGGTGATGTTGATAGATCTAATGATGATTGATCTCATGATAGGTGAGATTCAATGATAGGATGATGATAATTGACCTCATGATAGGTGAGGATCAATGATAGATTGACGATGATTGACCTCATGATAGGTGAGGATCAATGATAGATGCTCGTGAGATTTGATCAAAGTCTCACTAGAGTTGATTAGATTGATAGGTTGATTAATGTTGATTGATTTGATAAGATTGCTTATTTGCAATATGTTATGATGATAGGAGCCTTCGATAGTCCTCATGTCTTAGGAGCGTTTCTTGAGGACTTGAGATTTGATTCCACATCTAGTGCAAGCTGAGCTAGATGTAATTGGATGATGTGGATTGACCTCTTTGTTAGATATGCCCTAGCATACGATTAACAGGGGACTTCTGACCGCTTGGAAGAGAGATGGCATAGTGATCATAACACCTTTCATTTGGCAATTGGTGAGGTGACAGTCACACTAGAGGACATTTATTGGATTCTATGGATTTCAGTCATTGGCAAGCTAGTTGTCTATGATTCCACTGAGTAGGGAGTGATTGATGCAATGTAGAGAGTTTTTGAGGATGACTAGATATGTGGCTATGAGATTCCATGGCGGGATATGGTTGATGCATATGTGACACTACCATGTGTTCTTGCTAGGTTTATCGGAGGATTTCTATGTCTTGACCATAGGTCAAAGGGACTCTCAATTGGATGGGGCCGAATACTAGAGAGTATGATTACATAGGGGACATGATATGCATAGGGATCCTACATACTTACACATTTGTATCAGGATCTACATCAGGTTGTCTACCTTAGAGGGGCTAGTTTGTTTGTTGGGGTTACATTATTGCAGATATAGGCATGGGAGCATATAACTGTCATGCGACCTATTGCAAATAGATAGAGGCCAGCTGGTCAAGCATATGTTCATGGGTATATAGGTCCAGTTGTCCAACATAAGCTAGGAAAACTGGAGTATTGGAGGAGAGTGTTGGATGATCTTGATACAGTTACATGGAGACCTTACTTAGACTGTGAGTAGTGGCCAAAGGATGACACTAAGATGCCTTATGTGTGCACGGCCAGGTACCTGATTGATAGGACACCATTCGTGATTGAAAGATTCTTGTTGATGCAAGTAATCTAATAGTATGACAGAATACATGGTATGCCTCAGGGAGTTTCTTATTATGCATGCTAATGAGTAGATATACTAGAGTGGGAGCCCACTTTATCATATGAAACAGCTTGCCAAGAGTACTAGGGATTACAACCAGTGATGTGGAAGTACCACCTAGAGATTATAGAGGATGTAGTGTCAGAGGAGTATGCTCATTATTTCTTTGCACATCCCTTCCCACAGATATCGATCCTAGATGAGCCAATTCCTACATTGGATTATGATGCACCGAGGTAGAGGAGGGGTGGAGGATATGATGAGGAGGAGGCGGGAGAGAGCAGTGATGATGGAGATGGGGATGGTGGAGATGGCAGTGGAGATGGTGATGGTGGCAATGATGGTGGTAGCAGACTAGTGTTCTTTCTTAGAGTGCCTCGTAGGAGGAGATCAATAGTGGTTGCAATACAATAGCATGTGTAGAAACAGTTGCCCTCACAACAATAGTAGACACATATAGCTATGTTATAGGTCCAAGTATAGACTTTGCAGGGTCAGTTGGCATAGGTAAAAGCTTTGCGACAAACATAAGCCCAAGCACACGCACATGCATAAGCACAAATAACTACTCTGATAGCAGAGTGAGATAGCTTGAGACAATGGTGCAAGCAGGTAGAAGGACTATCAAAGAGATTGAAGCAAGTAGCCGAGGGTACTACCACATGTGATATGCTCTGAGAGGTCACTCGTGTTACTCGAGAAGTAGAGTACTATAGATGACGATATCATGATGTAGTTCCTACAGAGTAGAGGGTCAGTTATGCTCAATCTACTTGTGTCAGGTCAAGACGAAGCCACTCTTGGACCACCAATAGGGGTGTGATGCAACCACTTCCTAGAGATCCACCAGGAAGGGATCCTGGGGTAGGGCCATTTGGGGGTACAACAGGAGGGTCAGAGAGGCTGATAGCATTTGGGGGGAGCACCACATAGCTCTGATGTTTTGACATTCGATGTACTTGAGACCTTTGTATACACTGATTCAGAGACTTGATGATTCACTACCATTCCTGATGATGTATTTCTCTACATGTTTGGGCATCCTTGTACACTTTGACATTTATTTTTGAAATTTATATGTTATGCATCGATGATGATTGATCTATATGGTGTCTATATGTGTTTATGATGGATGCTTATGATGGATGCAATTTGATTTATATTCTATATGCTATGTGATGTTTATATGCTTATGTCATGAATATGTATGGATCCAATGATGATATGGTGATGCATAGATTATGATTCTATATGCTTTATGGATAATTCTTTTATGATATGAGATGGATGTGATTATGCAATGATATGTAATGCACTTTGTTTTGTATTTTTCTAATGCAAATATATGATGTAATACGTGGATGGATGAATGATATGATAATGATTTCTAATGTATGCATGATGTAATAATGATTATGCAACTATATGTGTGAATGATTTTGTTTTTGTTAATGTCAAGTATACTCAATCTGTTAATGATACACATAACATCATTTTAAAATTTTGGCAGCCTTAGAAAATCTATACTACTGATGCAAAACTAATATGAATGCAATCTAATCTAACCATGCAAATCTAAATAACATAGCAGTTGTCATTACATCAGCCAATTTATCATGCTTTTATCATCATTGAACTTTTGAAATGTTGAAATTGAGTACAAAAATCGATGGTATAATTAGACCATGATGACCTGAGTACTACTTTCATGATTTTTGATATTGCAAGTTAACACAAGCATCTAAGCATAATTGAGTCAAGATGACCTAAGAATTTATTGCATAAATAGACAAGAGTTAATCCTTTTCCTACACAAATCTAGAATGTCATCAGTGATACTTTGTAGAGCACATCTCATGACAATTCTCATAGTAATAATGATCAACTCACAGATAGAAGACAAAAAAATATCATACTCCATCCTTCCTTCTCTAGTTCAAGACATCCTCGAGGTGCTCCGAAGATATGATAACAAAAATCAAAGTACAATAGTTGAACATTCATGCTAAATTATTAAAACCATGATTCATAACAAATATCATCCATTTAAATTTGGTTTAATTGATTGATTTGGTTGTTTGATGTGGATGGTTGATTCAGATGGTTTGTTTTTGAATGGTTTGATTGATGTTCAATGTTGAGTTGTACTATGATCGTTGTGTTTGTTGTGTTTGTCGTACTGTTGTTTGTTTGTTGGTTTAAGCTCAAAGTTTATTGCCCCTAATGAGTTTAGGATTTTTCCCCAAGACCAGGGTGAGACACGACTACAATTCTAGGATATGTACATGGAGTTTCTTTTGATAGATAGGAATAATGATGGCGAAAGCGGACAGCTGACACAATGTGCAAATAGATGGAAAAGCTAGTTTATCAGAAATAGTGCATGTTGTCAGGTTTTCACTACTTTTTTTTATTGCACTTTTTCAGATTTTCAGATTTTATTTATTTTTATTACCAAGATGACTATTTGCCAGGTTTTCATCAAGGTAACGATTTTTTCAGGACTTTTTTTTTTGGTTTTTTTTGTTTTTTTGACTTTTTTCTAATTTTTTAATTTTTTTCAGGACTTTTTACCATGCACCAGATGAATTAGGTGTAGGAATTCTTGAGATGGATATTGTTAATAGGTTCCTCGAACAGATCACCTTCGGGCATGACAACTGATAAGCCCTAGATCCATGGACTGATACAATGACAAAGGGGCCTAGCCAATTTGGTTCAATTTTTCCTTTCTTTTCTCTATCCTATTGATTTCAAGGATTCTATTTTAAGACCAAGTCACCAACTTGAAATGTTCTTGGTTTTACTCTGTGATTATAACTCCTGGACATCCTTTGTTGATAGGATTTCAAATGATCTACAACATGTTGACAACGTTCATCCAACAGTTCCAACTCCTGAAGCTTGGACACTCTATAATCTTCATTTGAAATTATCCCCTTCAATGACACACAGAGTGATGGTAGCTCAACCTCAATAGGTAAAATAGCTTTTGATCCATATACAAGAGTATATGGTGTGGCTCCTATTGGTGTATGTATGTTGATTCGGTATGCCCACAAAGAAGGGTTTAATTGAATGTGCCAATCACGTCCAACATCATTGATCATTTTCTTTAAGATTTTCAAAATGGTTTTGTTTGAGGCCTCTTTCTAGCCATTTCCTTGAGGGTAGTATGATGTAGAAAATCGATGTTGGATATGAAACCTTTCACAAAGTTCTTGGACATCCTGGTTCATAAAAGGTCTACCATTGTTAGTGACAATGGACTGTGGAATGCCATACCGATAGATAATTTAATTTAGGATGAAGGATGCAATTTGTTTTCCTATGATTGTGGTTAAGGGAATAAATTCAATCCATTTTGTAAATACTTCATTGCCGTGATGATGAATTTGTGTCCATTAGATGATGATGAATGAATTTTACCTACCAAATCCAATCCCCATTGACAAAAATTCCATGTTGATGCAAATGGTTATAGTTCTTGTGTTGGTGCATGTATCAGGTTGTCATGGACTTGACATTTTTGGCACTTCTTGATGAATTGAAAATACTCCTTTTCCATATTCGACCAGTAATACCCCAAGCATAGGAGTTTCTTAGCGAGAGTTAGACCACTTGAATGAGTCCCATAAATACCTTCATGAACTTCATGTAAGCTCATTTCAGATTCGTTATGTTCAATACAACGAAGGAGAGTACCATCAAGACCTCGTCGATAGAGTATATCCGCTATCAGGGTGTGTCGAGCAGCTTGGCAGATAAAGTTACGTTTTTGGTTTCGGGATACTAGGTCGGGTGGAAGGGTATTATCTCTCAAATAGGTATAGATATTCTAATAGATGTATTTAGTGTCAACTATATGGCATATGACTTGTGATTCGGGATTATTGTAAGCGGTATTGAACACTTGTTCCACCATGAACTCATAATGGCTTCATTTTTCAGGTATATGAAAGAGAGAAGCAATTGTTGCCATTATATCAGCAACTTTGTTATCCCCTCTTGGAATCTGTTCAAATTTGATTTCAAAAAAATACTTTTTGAAATCATCCACCATTCTCTTATACGACATCAAATTATCATCCTTTTTTTGATAATCATCATTCACCTAATTTATGACTAGTTGTGAATCTCCATAGACTTGCAACTTTGTGATCTTCTATTCGACTACCACTGTGATTCCAATGATGAGTGCTTCATACTCAACCATGTTATTTGTGCAAGGAAACATGAGCCTGTAATATTTCAGGATGGTATTTCCTTGAGGCATGATAAACAAGGTTCCAACACCCGATCCCTGTTGCGTGTAAGACCCATGAAAATATAATATCCATTGTTGTGATGATATGGTAAGGAAATTTGCATGAGGAAACTCAATATGCATTGGATGATCATCTTGTAGTGGTGCTTCGGCTAATTGATTAGCTATCACTTGACCTTTGATGGCTCTTTGATCTACATACTGGATGTCAAATTCGCTCAATATCATTACCCACTTGGCTAGTCTTCCTATTAGGGACGCTTTGTTGAGTAAATACTTCAATGGATAAATCTTAGCTATGAGTTTAATAGTATGAGTTAACATGTAATGCCGCAGCTGTTGAGTAGCAAATACTACCGCTAGACAAGCTTTTTTGATGAATGTGCAGTTGATTTCATAGTCATTCAATGTTTTGTTGATATAATAAATAGCCCTTTCTTTTCCCAAAAAATCTTCCTATGCTAATAGAGTGCCCAAAGATACTTCAGTTATTACTATGTAGAGTAATAATGGTTTTCCTTATGTAGGATGCACTAGTATGGGTGGAGACATCAGATATTGTTTCAGTTGATTGAAAGTTGCTTCACATTTTTCGTCGCATCTGAAGAAAACATTTTTATGTAGCAAATGATTAAAAGAATGAGTTTTATCAGCTAGTTGTGCAATGAAACTCCTAATAGATTGAAACCTTCCCTATAGAGATCTCAGCTAACTGATGTTTTTGGGTAGTGGTATTTCCATGATAGCTTTAATTTTAGTGGGATCCGCTTCAATGCCCTTTTCTGAGACTATGTACCTAATAGTTTTGTTGATGTCATGCCAAACACACACTTCATTGGGTTTAATCTTACATTGAATTTTTCCAGTCGAGTGAATATTTTATCTAGGATTTCCAGGTGTCCCTCTCTGGTGAATGATTTCGCTAACAATTCATCCACATAATCCTCCGTGAAGGTGTACATCATGTCATGGAAGATGGTTTTCATCACTCGCTGATATGTGGCTCCTACATTTTTCAACCCAAAAGGCATGATGTTCCAGCAAAACATACCCCATAGACATGTGAAAGTTGTCTTATCTTGGTCTTTCAATGCTATTTTGATTTTATTGTATCCTAAAAAGCCATCCATGAGTGATAACATGGCATGTCCTGCTATCAAGTCTATGATGATGTCAATGTTGGGTAAAGGAAAACCATCCTTTGGACATGGTTTGTTAAGATCTCTAAAATAAATATATATTTTGATGCTACCATGTGGTTTAGAGATTTTTACAATATTGGAAATCCACTCAGCATAATCGATTGGACGGATGAACCTAACATCTAACAATTTCTTCAATTCTATTTTAACTAACAAGGTGATGTGTGGATGCATTTTCCTCAGTTTCTACTTGATAGGCTTCACCCTGAGTGGTAGGGATAAGTGATACATTATCAAATCTAGATCTATGTCTAGCATGTTAGTGTAGGGCAAAGCAAACTTGACTTGTCTCTCCTCAAATAATTTGATGAAGTCAGATTTTTCCTATTCTATCATGGATGCTACTAGATGTAGAGTCTTCACTGTCTCTACCATACCAATGTTGATAGACTATGTGGGTTCAACCAATACTGATGACCTCTCATGATAGTGTTTAGTAAGAGTGTCAAATTTCCCATCTTTGGTGCCTCGAAGAGGTTTTCACTATTAGATACACTCTTTATTTTTACTTTTTCCCGATCTAATACTTCCATTAAATGGTTTTCACCATTAGATCAATTTTTGATATTTTTGATTTTGCAACTGAAAGATTTGGAACCCTCCTAGCTTGAAGCTTTGTTATGAGATTCATGGGTGGAACTCATTTTTGGGTTGTCAGAAAAAAGGAAGTTAACAAATGGCATCATCATTTGCAAAGATAGGGATGTCGAGAGGCTCAGTTTTCTCCTAGTCAATGAGTTCAGGATGCATTAGAGGCAAGGGATCGTTGGATTGGTCAAGGTCAATGGTAGTGAGGGTTTTGATGGCAATGTTGTCAAAGTTTTGATAGCAATGTTGAGGTCTATGATGTTACTCTCCTCCAAATCATCTATCTCGCTCGATGTTTGTTCATCCTCACTTGAGCCATCAATATGTTATGATCCAAATTCAAGAGGGCTAGAACCTGAGCTATGTCCCTCCATACGTGTGGGTGCATACCTTTGTATCACGTCAACCTCTTTGTTGTGAAAAGACTCCTCAGATAGTGAATCCCATTCATACTCATTTGAATTAGTTTCAAAACTAGCTTGTAGTTGTAGAATTCACTCACAAATATTTTTTTGTGTGTTTTCCTTTATTTCTTCTTTATAGCCTAGTCCTATCTTGTCTTTTGGATTAGTTATGATAGGATGAATCGGTTCCACAATGCCTTCTTGTCATTTTCCCATGGGACCTTTTCCTTTATATCCCATCTTTTTCAATATTGTGAACCCTTTACCATATTGTTCTATTTGGACATTAGAAGTTGATGCTTGGGATTCTTCATCATCTTTGTACAACCAATTTAAAATTTCTTTATCCCCAGATTTATCCTCTTGAGTGTCTAATTTTATAAATCTACCATCAAAGAGTGTGATTGGTTGTGAAGATGTTTTCCTTGATGTTGATGGTTGTCCATATGATCTTGGTGAAGGTAGTAACTGTGAAAGACACAAGGATTCCTCTATTGAATATTCGCCCATGCCTTTGTCCCTCAACTAGATCTTTTTCTCAGACTATTTTGATAATAAATTGAGTTGAATTTCCTGATTTGATGGAGTAGAATCACCAGTGCCTTTGTCTTTTGACTAAACCTTTTCCTCAAGCTGATTTGATGAATAATTTAATTGACTTTTGTTACCTAATGAAGTAGAATCACTGATACTTTTATCCTTTGATTGAACCTTTTTCTCAACCCATTTTGACAAAGAGTTTAATTTTCTTTCATTATTTGATGAACTAGAAGTGTGAGCTTCTCTATTATATGACACAAAAGTGTCTTGGACCATTTTCAGTGTGTTGCAATATTGTTGGAATCAGCTGAAATGGTGATTTCTTATCCATTAAAAGGAAATTTCAAGCATTTACGCTACGTTGACCACACTGCTTGAATTTCGTGAATCCAAGGATGTCCCAAGAGTATATTGTATGTCAAATCCTTGTCTAACACTTGGAAAACTATATCTTTTACAATTGGACCCACTCGAATTGGTAACACGATTAATTCATGGGAGGATCTCTCTTCATCATCATAGGATTTTATAGCTAGTGATCTTTCTTCTAACATCAATAGCATTTTCAGAATATCCAAGTGCACAAATAATTTTTAAAGTGTAGATATTTAGGCTGGCTCCACCATCTATTAGAACACATTTGACTCAGTGTTTGTGAATTAGAACCTCAATGTGGAGGAAAAAATTGTGTGGATGGGTGAGTGATACATCATCGTGCTCGGAAAATGATAGGCAATGAGGTGTGGTCAAGTGTCCCACCATAGCCTGGAATTGACAAAATTCCAAGTTATTTGGTTTTGTAGTGGCTACTAGAGCTTGTTCCAAAATCTCCTTGTGGGCTAGAGAAATTTTGAGAAGTTCCAATATTGATATTTGAGTTGGGATTTTCTAGAATTGATCAACTATGTTATATTGAGTTGAAGGGGTAGCGGGTGTTTTAGATGTAGCTCCTTTCAATATTACTTTGGTCCGCCCTCTTGTGGTTGCATTGACTGATTGATGGTCTTTTTTTTCTTTGATTTTAATGGCATTAATCTCATTATCAGTTGCAACAACGTTTGTGATCAGATTTAATGGTATGATGTCATTGATTTGATTTGATTTGAGGTTGATATTGACGTCATTAAGTTGATTTTCAGTTGTAACAATGTCATGAGTTTGATTATCAGCCGCAACAATGTCATTAGTTTGATTACCAACAACAAAAAATTTTTGTCTATCATTAATTTCAATGTCATTTTTCTCATCTTCAACTGCAGAAATATGAAGGATAGTGGTGTCATAAACATAGTTCACATTTTTTCCTTTGTTGTTTGTAGAAGAAGATTCTCCCTTTTCATAATTTGGCAAAGGATTCTTGAATACTCCATGATCATAGTTCATTTGAGGTCCTTCCACAAATATTGTCTTATTATCAATCAAATCTTGTACTAGATGTTTCAGTTGCATGCAGTCATTTGTTTTGTGTCCTTTGTTTTGATGAAATTCATAATAGTATGCATCATTCCACCAAGATGGTTTAACTCTTTGTTCCCAATCTCTTTCTTCCGGTAATGCTATAATTCTATGTGCAATAATTTCTCTTAATGTTGATTTGAGTGACTATCCCAAAGGTGTAAATCTTCTTTGATTTGATGGTTTTTGATATGGTAGTGGTTTAGATTCAACATTGTTCTAATTGTTGTTTTGATTGGTATTTTGATTAGTGTTTTGGTTGTTGTTTTGATTGGTCTTGGTGGTAGTCGTTGTCAAGTTAAATATTGGTTTTGTATTTTATGTTTCAGTTATAACATCATTATTACCAACATTTTTATTTCTTTTCCAAAATTTTGGTTTATCATTATTGTTGTAATGATTGGAAGAGTTTGTGTTATTTGATCCTTCATTGTAGATTTTTAAAACTCCTCTCTTGACCAAGGCTTCTTCAATTTTAATTCCATTTTCAATCATTTTCTCAAAGGTGGATGGGCATTGCAATTCAAGTATATAGCTCATCTCATCATTTAGATTGTCAATGAAGATTTCCATCTTTTCCTTTTCAGGTATGGGACGAGCATATCTTGCAAAAAAATTCTCCATCTTTGTAAAAATATGATAAAAAATTCACCCTTTTTTGTTTTGTATTGCAAAGGTCTTTCATGGTAATTTTGTGTTGGATGTTGTAAGAGTATTGAGTGATGAATTTGTTAATCAACTCTTCAAAGGACCTTATACCTGGTGGAATTTGTAAAAACCATTACATGCATTATCCACCCAAGCTTTGTGGGAACAATATCATCAAGTAAGTCTCCTCATGTGAAAACTCTAAGATCATTGTTCGAAATTCCCTCACATGATCTATAGGATCAGTTTTACCATTATATTTATCATACTTTGGGAATTCACAATGATTAGGAAAGGGTATCATGTTCACAACTTGATCAAAAGGATATGGGAAGATGTCTTGTATCGAGTATCTTTTTGTGGTTCCTCTTTTCATGTCTTGAATCTGTTGTTTTAGATTTTTCATTTGATTAGTCAAAGCAACCATTAGATCTGTGTTTGGTGGATCAGTTTTAGTCCTTTTGGGTGCTCCTTTTAGTTGAGTAACATCAAAGTCATTAGGCAATTTGACACCTTGTTTAGCCAGGATTAACAAGTATTTTTCTCCATCTTTTTCCAAAACTTTCTCCATGAATTTATGGAAGTTAGGATCTTATTGTGTAGTTTGGATGTCTTCCTTAGTTATTTCATCACCTTCAGGTTGGTGGAATCTATGAAATATATTTTCTTCACCTTCATCCATGGTGTTTTGAATTTCAATTTCCTTTTCCTTAAGTTTTTTCTTTTGTGATCTTGTTAAAGCAGGCATACAAGTGTTATAATTTTCACTCAACTTGGATCTTTGTTTGGAAGAGTCCCATGGATAATAACTAAGTCAAATAGAATGAAAAATTCTATTGATGAGACTAAGTTAAGTCTAATTATACAACTTTGTTTCATGATGGAGGATGATAGATCTTAATGATGAAACTTAGTTTAACAATCAGATGTGTTTGATGATTTTAGACACTTTAAGATGGTAAATATTAGTTTAATTAAGAGAATTTCACTTGTAAAGACCAGTTTCATCAAGTTTAAGACACTGTTGTGAGTGAGGAATGGTTTGTTTTGAAAAGGATCTTGAAATGTGAGTTTAGTTTTCAGAAAGATAGTGAATTTTTCTATCTAATTTTGAATTAACTAGATGTGCTAAAATAGGGTACAAATGTGCTAAAAGATGGTTTGGATGCGCTAGACTATCTCCTAGATGCACCATAAAATGGACTCAATGCGTTGGAAAATGGATCAAATGCATTAGAACATGGACTGAATGTGCTAAAAGATGGGTTATATGTGCCAAAAAATGACTCAGATGCACCAAAAAATGGGCTATATGTGCTAAAGCAATCTAGTGATACGTTGGACTGCCCCTAAATGTGATTTCAACTGAATTCTCTATTGGACTATCAGGTAAATACGCTAAATGGATGAGTAAATGCATTGGAAGGTGAAATAGATGTGCTAAACAATGGATCAAATGCACTGAAATAGGGAATGCATGCACTAAACTAGAAGTGTTTCACTGTTTTGATAGTTTGTCTGGTTATTTTATTTTTAATCAGTGAAATGGATGTTTCTAGGGAGTAATTTTTTGATCAATGATTGTTTGTTTGGTTTTCTTGTCTATGAATTTTGTGAATTAAGTGTTCTTAAATAGATGATTTTTTGGATTATGACTTCAAACATAAGTTGTAAAACAGTTGTCTCCAGCCTAGGAACTAAAACATTAAGTGTGCATTCAAGAATCTGGTCTGATTCATTTGATTTCCATAGGTATAGCACAAGAGAAAATAGATCAAAACCTTTTCTAATGTCAAGGGTCACTCACAATATTGTTGGGAAAGTTTTCCTCAACTTTATGGTCTTTTCCATTGAAGACAGGCGTTTTCTTCATGTTTTCTACCTTTACCGCCATACCGCGACGGTCTTCCATTTTTCTCTGGTGGTACTACGGTGAAGGGTTTGGCGGTTACCTCGTTACCGCGCGTGGTCTCTTTCCTCACCGTGGTGGCTGCGGTAATGGTCTTTCCGTTAGGCTTGGCAGTTTACTGCCATACCGTAGGCAGTGGATCCACTCATTGTGATGGCCGTGGTGAGACCGCCTGCGGTGGTCTTGGCGATTACTACCACCACTGCGATCAGTGAGTTCACTCACCGTTGTGGCCATGGTAAGACTGCCAGCGACCTAGCTAGCGGTTACCACCACATCGCGGACAATCAAGTGACTGACTGCGGTGGCCATGGTACGATCGCCAGTGGTCAGCCAAGACGACTACCGCCATACCATGATTAGTCCTTGTTAGGGCTGTGGTAGCACGGTAGGAAGGCGAGATAGGGCTCAGTGAAGTCATCGTTGAGCTCGGATGAGCTCACCGCTATACTGCGAGATGGATCGGCTGAGGGTGCGGTAGCGCAATAGATGGCAGGGTGAGCTCGGGTGAGCTCACTGCCATATTGCGACAGGTAATGTTGAGCTCGATGGTAATGCGGTAAGAGCTCGATTGACCAAGCTTGACCGATTCTGTCAGAGCGATCAGCAAATGTGAAGGCGACACATGGTAGGTTGGAAGCATCTCATTGATCGAAGACCAAAGAAGGATTGGTAGTTATTGCAGGCTGTGGAAATAGAACCCGATTAAGGTGATGGATTTATTGCCTGGGTGGCTCGATGCAATCTATGCATATCGGATGCGTGCTTGGTTTTTCGATGCATGAACCTGAGGGTCAGCAATTGGTTGGGTCATTGAATGTGATGTATGGCTTAGTCAAAGATATACATTAATATATGAAAACCAAAAGGTGACGGACGAGAGTAAGAGAGCGATTACTGAGAGAGGTTGAGAGTGTTTGAGTGGTTCAACTGTGAACACTTAGACTCTCAAATATGGTAAGATGTGAACCTGTGAGGCCAAGAGGTTGGGCTGGCTATGAGGCTGGCTATGACAGTCATTTGAGAGGAGCTGAAGGGAATCTACGCAGTATGTCTTGAGTACATTGTAACTGTGTGAGATTCTGGTTTGTGTAGCCTGTATTCTTTCTCCAGATGGTCAAGATGTAATATCTTGAAGAGCACAACTCTGTGTTTGTATTGTAACTAACTTTGTTACTGAATAATACAAGTGAGCTGAATGTTTTAGAGGTGGGGTTTTTTACCTGAAAAGGTTTTCCCCACGTATATCTGTGTGTCATCATGTTTGTCTTTCATGGTTATCTGTTTGTGTTGAATCTGTCTATTGTTTTTCATTTACTTCTCTCTAAGGATCAATAGGGGGATCGACTGTGCCTACTTCTGCTTTATGGCATAGTTATTTTGTGTCTTTGGAGTGATTTTGGATTGAAATCACTAAGGCACTATTGTCTTAGATGCTTATCTTGACGACATAACTGACTCCTTATCCCCAACAAGTGGTATCAGAGATAGTAGCTTGTTGCTCGTGATACCAACAAGTGGTATCAGAGCTGGTTAAAGGAGGTCGAGGCTTGATGATTCCAACCAGTGGTATCAAAGTCTTCTCCTGGTTGCTGAAGTTTTGGGTATTTCTCCTATGGTGATTTCTTAGCCTAGCAAGCTTGAGGAAGTCTAGAGAAATCGGTCGGTGATTGATCCTTCGATGAGTGGAAGTGTGTGCTTCATTGATTCAACACACAGTTTTGAAAGATGTTGGAGATGACTGGAGTTGGTCATGTTGTGGCAACATGGTCTGAGGCTCCTGGCTCACAGAAAATGTTCCTGGTGCAAAGGGCGTGAGATGTGCTTGTGGTTTTTTTGCAGCAAAGTGTAGTCTCATACTGGGTGTCTGTGTGAGAGGCTCCCTGGCAATATGGACTTGCTTGTGTTGCTGATCAACTATGGAGAGTTGTGCTCGTGCTAGGTGTTTTTTGATTTAGCACTGAAGGCAGTTTCTCTGGTGCTCTGATTGCATGGAGACTATGAAGTGACCTTGGTGGTCTGCAACTTCTGGATAGCCTGGCTCTCTCATTTGCTTGTGCATGACTATGGCGTTGGAACTGGTTTGAAATGGAACTGTTGTTCTTGTGTGCCTGTGTCTTGCACTTGCATGGTTTCAGATTATTGTCTTGGGCTCTAAAGGTTTTGTGTAGATTTTCCTAAAAATTCTATGATGCATATTCATGTTTCTTTTCATTGTTCTGGTTAACTGTGATGGTTGTGTGCAGACTCCTAAGTCATCTAGACGAGCAATGAATATGGAGATGTGTGGGTGTTTTATAAACACTGTGGTTTTGTAGGTTTTACATGGTCAAGATAAAACTTGCATTGTGTGGAGCTGTTGTTTGCTATTTTCCAGATCCTGGTTTGGGGTGTGACTGGATGAGATAGTTGTAGTTTGACTAGACTTGAGAAGGGTTTCTTCTCTGCATGAGAATTTTGGTATTTTTTTTTCATTCAGCATTTCTTGTGGTGGTGCTTGTGAGCTTCCTAGACTATGGTGCTTGTGTTGTGGACATATTTTGGCAAATCAGATCTAATCTTTGATCTGGTGTTTGAGTCATGGTTGTCTACATGGCTGTTCTAAGATCTTAATTTTGTAGTTTGCCAGTGTGATGATAGATTTGCAGTTGTTGAAGTGGTTCTCTAAGTTGTGTGGCTGGTGGTTTAACTACCCATTGACTGCAGTGAGATAACCTGGGAGTGGACTATCTATATCCATGTGTTTTCTTCTATGTTGTTACAGATCTATTAGCTGACCTTGTCTGTGGTTACTTGTGCATTGGCGTGGCTGTTTTGAGATGAGAAGGTGAATGGCATTCTGAGTACCTGAAAAATTAGTTACGGGGACCTATAGCATGAGAGTCTCGTTGTCATGAAGAGCTTGTTACACTGGTTAGTGTAAGCTTTTGATAGTGATGGTGTTGCCTGTCTGATCTGGTGATCTTGGTGTTGTTTGACGTTGTTGTCTGATGGGCATGCTGTCGGTTGTACCTGAAGGTTGTTTGGATCAACAAGAGGTCGATCATGGTGCTTGGAAAGCTTGGTGTCATGTTGCAGTGGGAGCTTTAGCAATGACTGGTGTCCTTCTTTGGTGTTGCAGAAGTGTTCTTTTGCATCTGCATGATTCACTATTTGAAGGAGTGCAACATCTTGGAGCCATGGATGACATTGTTAGTTTTGGCTGAGTTGTTGGTGGTGCTTTACAGGTGATGTTGGTTTTGGTTTAGAGTTGTTTGCTTTATGTCATGGCTACTCTTTCTTAGAGTTTTGGCATTTTGTTGTGCTTTTGAGACCATAGCTTGTTCACTTGAAGCATGGTATCTCTGAAGGGGGATGAGTAGATCATGGTGTCATGATAAGTTTTGAAGCTTTGATAGTGGTTTGGGGTTTCTCTATATTTTGAGTGCATTGGTCATATGCTGGTGAACTTCATGGTTGTTGTAGTATTGCAGATTGGAGTCAACATGAGATGACAGGTTGTTGATACTCATGGATGCATGGAGAATAAGGTGAGGCTGGAATTCTTATGAGAATGTTGATGTTACAATTGAAAGTCTAAGAAGCCTGCACCTTGGTTGAATGCGAATTCAACAGAGACCTTGAAGGATAATGCTCTTCGGTAAGTCACAGTGGCTTGTATATCTTGGAGGAGCATATTTTATTTTCTTCTTGGTCTACTCGACAGTGGTTTTTATTTGAAAGGTATTTGCCCATTATAGCTTTCAGATATGTGTGTTATGCTTTATCTTTCATGGATATGAATCTTGAGTTGTTTTATGATTCTGGAGGATTCATAATGAAAGGTGGAAAGAATTGTGTATCTCCTTGCTCTCTTCAAGACTGATAGGAGATGGTTATATGGGTAAGTCTAGTCTTCTGTGAGGTGATTACATCCATGGTTTTGTTGGATGTTGTTAAGGCTTTTCCCTTTGGTATGTGAAGAAGATCATTCTTGTGATAGCTGGCATTTAGAAATGTATGCAGGAGGATGCTACATGTTTTGACTTGCAGTTTCTCTCTAATCTGGTCTTGTTCTTCCTGATTGTTCTTTTGATTTTAGATGTGAGTTGCCTTTTGTGGTGTCGAGTTGGTCATGTGTTGTCACTTGGGTGATGACACGAAGGTGCCTGTGCTTCTTTCTTCAGTCAAGATTGGAGGAGTTTGGAAGAACTGTGGAATACAGTTGAGAGAAATGTTTCTTGCAATAGGTGGTTGCAGGTGTTGCAGATCAGTGTGGATGTTCCTTGGAACTACATGGTTACTCATTTCTATTTGCAGGGTTTGGTGGACTTGGTATGCCTGGATCATTTCTAATGGTTCTTTTTTTGCACTCATCTGGACAGTGCCCTTGTAGTGGGAGTACCTGGATGTGTTTGGTCTATGACCGGTTGACACAGGGTGCTTGTTTGCTACTAAGATGGGTGGTTTTATGATGGCATGAGTCTATTGTTGGTTATCATACCTTTGAGGTATGGGTGGTTGGACGGATTAGCACAAGTTGTGGGTGCTATGTTCAGCCACGTGGGTTTGGTCAGCTAGATGAGGATAGTCAGGTCATTGGTTGTTGTTCTAGAGAATGGTTCTCTTTCTGTGTTCGCGTGGTGCCTTGTTGTTTGCTGTTATTTTGCCTTTTCCACCTAAAGGGTCATTTGCTTTCATTCCTGAGACTAGTGCATATACGCCTTGGCTTGTTCCTTTTCCTATGTTGGATGTTTGGAGTTGTAGCCTGAGATGGTGGACATTTTTTGAATGTCATTGCAGAGGTCTTGGTTGGAGCGTGAGAGAATTGTTGTGGTCCTTGTTCGAGTTTTGGAGGAAGCCTGAAAGTCTTCGGCAAGTGGGAGATTGTTGGGAAAGTTTGCCTCAACTTTCTGGTCTTTTCCATTGAAGACTTAGGTGTTTTCTTCATGTTTTCTGCCTTTACTGCCATACCGTGGTGGTCTTCCATTTTGCTCTGGTAGTACGGTGGTGAAGGGTTTGGCAGTTACCTCGTTATTGCGCACGGTCTCTTTCCTCACCATGGTGGCCATGGTAATGGTCTTTTTGTCAGGCTTGGCAGTTTACCGCCATATCGTAGGCGGTGGATCCACTCACCGCGGTGGCCGCGGTGAGACCACCTACGGTGGTCTTGGCGGTTACCGCCACCACCGCGGTCAGTGAGTTCACTCACCGTGGTGGCCGTGGTAAGACTGCCAGCGGCCTAGCTGGCGGTTACCACCACACTGCAGATAGTCAAGTGACTAACCGTGGTGGCTACGGTAAGACCGTCAATGGTCAGCCGAGAATGCTACCGCCATACCGTGGTTAGTCCTTGTAAGGGTTGTGGTAGCATGGTAGGAAGGTGAGACAGGGCTCAGTGAAGTCATCGGTGAGCTCAAATGAGCTCACTGCTATACCACGAGATGGACCAACTGAGGCAGCGGTAGTGTGGTAGATGGCGAGGTGAGCTCACTGCCATATTGCAGTAGATAATGTTGAGCTCGGCAGTAACACGGTAAGAGCTCGGTTGAGCTCGATTGACCGAGTTGGACCAAGCTTGACCGAGCAGGACCGATTCTATTAGAGCGATCAATGAATGTGAAGGCGACATGTGGCAGGTTGGCAGCATCTGATTGACCGAAGACCAAAGAAGGATTGGCAGTTATTGCAAGCCGTGGAAATAGAACCCGATTAAGGTGATGGATTTATTGCTTGGGTGGTAGTGATTTTTTTAGTGGCTAATATTTTCCAATTGGCTAATAGTTGAAATTTGGGAATCCAAAATTGGCTAATAGTTCGAGCTAAAACGTGACATGAATCGCCACATTTTTACAAAATTTTATTATAGTCTTATTTAAATCGCCAAATAATTTATTTTATTAAAAAATTTAACTCAAAAATTTGCCACAATATTCAATACATGATTAGATCAGATTTGCCTAAATTTTATAAATAATAGTAGAAATCTATATTAATTCACCAATAGTATATCATAACTATTAGTTGCTTTAGGACCATACTTCTAATATTTAGTTTCCACCATTGATTTATAATATAATCTAATGGCCCTTGTTGTATTCCACGAGGTAAAATGTACCCATGATTTGTAATGCTCATGGGGCCCACAATTTTGGGTCTCATGAGCATTATAGATTATGGATAAAATTTACCTTATAGAGAAAAACGAGGGTCATTAGATCAATGATCTAAAATAAAATTTAAGCACCATGAGAAATACAAATCATGGGTACATTTTTCCTTACAAAATACAATGATGGCCATTATATTATAATTTAAAACAATGTTGGAAAGAAAATATTATAGTCTACCGCTTCAACACATTGATAATTTTGATCATCAGGCCCCTACTTTTCCATGAGAATTATTTTTATATCGGATAGATTCGCCATCATAATTAATGCATTTTTTTATTTTCAAGATTCACCAAAATTTTCTACAAAATTTTAGTGATGTAAAAAAATAGCCAATAAAATTAATATTTTTTTCAAAAAAAATGAAAGATTCGCCAATAGAATTTAATATTTTTTCCTAAAAGAATGAAAGATTCGCCAGGATTTTATATCTTTTTTTGAGGGGGGTTTCTTAAAGTTATCATTGTTGGGTGGCTCGATGCAATCTGTGCAGATCGGATGCATGCTTGGATGTTCGATGCATGAACCTGTGGGTCAGCAATTGGTTGGGTCATTGAATGAGATGTATGGCTCAGTCAAAGATATACATTAATATATGAAAACCAAAAGGTGATGGATGAGATTAAGAGAGCGATTACAGAGAGAGGATGAGAGTGTTCAACTATGAACACTTAGACTCTCGGATCTGGTAAGATGTGAACTTGTGAGACCAAGAGGCTGGGCTAGTCGTGAGGCTAGCTGTGACAGTCATTTGAGAGGAGCTGAAGGGAATCTACACAATATGTCTTGAGTACATTATAACTGTGTGAGATTCTGGTTTGTGTAGCCTATATTCTTTCTCTAGATGGTCAAGATGTAATATCTTGAAGAGCATAGCTCTGTGTTTGTATTGTAACTAATTTTGTTACTGAATAATACAAGCAAGCTAAATGTTTTAGAGGTGGGGTTTTTTACCTAAAAAGGTTTTCCCCACATATATTTGTGTGTCATCATGTTTATCTTTCATGGTTATCTATTTGTGTTAAATCTGTCTATTGTTTTGCATTTACTTCTCTCTGAGGATCAATGGGGGATCAACTATGACTGCTTCCACTTTATGGCATAGTTATTTTGTGTCTTTGAAGTGATTTTGAATTGAAATCACTAAGGAACTACTGTTTTAGATGCTTATCTTGAAGACAAAACCGACTCCTTATCCCCAACAAGTGGTATCGAAGCTAGTAGCTTGTTGCTCATGATACCAACAAGATCACATCCCACATCTTATAACTATGTTAGCTCACACAACCATGTCACCCCCTAGAGGGCGCCCATGTTTTTACCTTTCCCAGTTCTTAACCAAAGTTGAATCTTCCACTTTTGGCCAGTAATCACTTATAGTTATATGGTGAGTATCTTGGGGGCAGATTCTTCCCTCCCCTTGCACCATGATATTAAGAATGTTCATAGATTGACTTGACTAGCTTCTACACTTAGGGTTCATAGTAAGGGTTTCCGTTCGGTGCGGCAAATGATAAACTCCCTCATGAAACCTCCCAACCTTTAGTACAAATACTTTGGGGATGGTTATCTTGCACACTACTATTGAATTGTGAGTTTCCTCAAATTCACTTTTGATTATAGTGGGTCGAAAAACTTGGCTTTAGTTGTTCCCACTTAGGTCATTCCCATTGGGTGAGTACTTTTTCCCACTACGGTATGCCTTCTAAAGGTGTTAACAAAGCATAAAAGAGTGAGTCTAGAATTTTGGTCACCTAGTGAAGGCGAGAGCATAGGGCTATCACTTTACAAGCACAGTAGACAAGGGGTTCATTAACCTTCTAATTAACTAAGTGCCTAATTTAATCAAAAGAAGACAATAAAATAACTCCAGCCCCTGCAAATACCATCAGTAGTTTTAGATATTTGTCTTTGACGAGCGTATCAAGCACCTGCAACACAGATAATATTGATCAGTTCTCAAAATTTTGAATTTCTGCAAAATAAGTTAGATGTGCTAAAACATTAACCATATGCGCTAAAGATCACATAGATGCACTAAATGAACTACTGTATGCGCTAGAGAAACTACTAAATGCACTAAAATAAATTCCAAATGCACTAAAATATAAGCTAGATACGTTGAAACATGGGTTGGATGCATTGTAACAAGGACCAAATGCACCAGAAGATGTTTTGTATGCGCTGAAAGAACTCACGGATGCGCTACATAGAAGTTCATGTCCAACTTGTTCATGAAAAATTTCCATAAATTGTTAAAAATGAGGCTAGGCCCCACGGTGGGCATGAAATGTATGTGTGTGAAAAATATGTGAATAAGTAAATAACAACACACAATCAATGAAATATTATATTAGAGAATTTAGATAACAATTTAATCGAATTGAAACAAATAAACTCTCTAAAGTCATCTCATTGTTCTCCATCCTCAAGGATTCATTAAATCATAGTGGCTCTCAGATTGTGTATGCACTATGACTATTAGAATGACAACTTGAAGAATGAGATGTTGGAAATGCAATAAATCTATTCCTACATGATGATTGATAAACTATATGATGGGATGCTATGCTAGTGATGTAATGAAACTACATAAATCAAAATACATCTAATTGTGAAGCCATGATTCTAAACTAATATGCTTCTTGCTCAAATTCTCTAATGCTCTAATGCTCTAATGGAAATTTTGTAGAGTATACTTTCTCAAAGTTGGGATCCATTTGTTGTAGAATGAGGTTGTATTTATAGATTTTCCAAAGCATATTATGATGTGGTAGAAATTGACGGTCTAGATTTGATCTCGAGGAATCAATGATGGAGAATGAAGAGGTTTGAGAGAATCAAGGAGAGTGTTCCCTTTAGTAAAAAATTCTACCAAGTGTGGGGAAGAATAAATGGAGGAAGAGAGCCAGGTGTCTCAAGTTTGGTGAAGATAATGTTGAATTAATTATTTGACATATTCCAATTTGTTGAAACACATGACGAGTTGGAAAGAGGAAAAGCTATAGACATGTCACTAAATTCAAATTTGGAATTATTCAAATTAGTAAGGATACATTAATTAAATAAAACAAACTATTTGAATTTGTTTATTTAATTAAAATGGAAGAATACAATTTAAGATAAGAAGAATTAGAAAATGTGAACTATATAAATAAATTTAGAATTTATTTATAAGTAGAGGAATTAAAAGATTTATTAATTAAATAACTTGTATTTAACTAATTTATCCAGACCGATTTTAGGTGTATACATATACCAAGGGATGAATGAATGAGGAATTTTGAAAGTTTGACAAATGCAAAGGAATTAGACTTTTAACACACTTTCAAGCTTTGAGGATTAAGAATTCTAAAGGATCGTATTAGAGGATTGGAAAGTTCAAAAATTAGATGAAATTTTAATAATGACTAAAGTAGTTTTTAGAGATTAGTAGGGAAGGTATGCAGGCATGGATAACCTAAAAAATTTGAAAGGCTAAAAAACACACAAAACACTAGAAACAATCTAGACTTAGAATTTTTATGTATTTTTATATCTCCTTACACTTAGGGGACCCATTTAGGATGTAGAAAATTAGTTATAAATAATGGATCAAATATGACTAAGACACACAAAATTGATAGGATTTGAAGAAAAATGACTACAAATTTGAGTCCCAATAGTGGCTCTAGTTGGGAACATGTGTATCTTGCAAACACAAAAAAAATTCAAATCTTTAGGAGTAGACCAAAAATAGGGAACATAAGGGATCAAGATAAATATTGTTCATGATCAAACATGGAGCATTAATGCATAAACACAAGATTATAAAGAAAGGAAGCCTAAAACTACTATGCACGAAAGATGAGCCAAATCTCAAGAGAAATAATGTTTCAAGAATTGTTCGTGCAATATTATTTCTTGAAACTCTCCAGTAAAAAAATTGATTAATAATGATTCCTCGCCATACATATTATCAATAATGAAAGGGACCAGCCACATGAGATTGAATTTTCCATGTTTCCCTTTCTCCTACGACTTTGAATTCCACACCAAGACCATGCCTCCTATTTCAAAATTCCTTGGGATTTCCCTCTTATTAAATAGATATTTCATATGATGTTGCATCTTTAGATTGTTCTTCTCTGAATCCTTCCTACTTTTATCCAACTCAATCAATTAAATGACCCTACAACTCATTGTAGTGTTTTCCCTTGCCTCTTCCTCTTGAATGAATTTATACACTAGCAACAAATTATTTAAAGGAATTATAGCATTAGTTCCATAAATTAGTTAAAAGGTGATTTACTTGTAGATTTCTTAGGATTAATTATATCAACCTAAAGTGCAAACTTAAGCTTGTAATATCATTCCTTCTTATTTTGACCCATCATTATTTTAATCACCTTCATCAAATTTTTATTATTAGAATAAACTTAATCATTCCTTTGTGGATGGTATGGAGATGGATGAGATATTGAAATCCCATATTTAGAGTTCATCTTAAAAAAAACATATAACTTGAAACATATTGCATTATTAACAATAATATTATTAGGAACACCAAATCTACTCATAATGTGATCCAACATGAGATCAATCATTACTTTACTAGTAGCTCTTCTAGTGGGAATAGCCTCAAGCCACATGGTAAAGTAATTAGTTGCTACTAGAATCTATTTGTGCCCTCTACTAGATATTTTTTATCTCACCAATAAAATCAATTCCTCATGCTAAAACTGAGCTTCTATGCTATAGGTCTCAAGGAAAATGCACCCGATCCTTTCAAATTGCTTGTGAATCTTTGAAAAGAACTACATTTTCTTACCAAATTATGTACATTGAAAAACAAAGTAGGCCACCAATATCTAGCTCTAATAATCCTATGAGTTGTATCTTTGCAATAAAGTGACCACTACATACACCATTATGCATTTCTAGGGCACTTTCTCAACTTCTTCTTCATCAAGGCATCTTAAAAGCACTCCATTATTTCTCCACATCAAAATTCCATCAACTAAATTATACACTTTAATCATGCAACATTAATGTCCTTTTTTATTATTATTCATCTCAGCATAGAAATTCTTATGAATAAAGTGATAAATTACATCCTTATACCAAAGAGATATTTCTAGATTATAAATTTTTCACAAACCCCTACCTCCACTTGATTTACTCTTGCAACCTCCAGGTTTGGTTCTACTATTAATTTAGCTAGAATTTATGCCCTGACTAAGTTAGTTACTTGGATCTCAATGTTAAACTCCTAATTTTTTTATCCACCTACATCTTTTATCGATTACTTCCTATTGAGTGAAAATATCTTTCACTACAACATGCGGTACATAGGCTACAATTATTGCTCCTACTAGATAAGGTCTAAAATTATTCACTACCTTAACTAGGGTGTAAGCGTGATTTTCCATAACATAATATTTTAATTTTGTAACTTGAAGGGATTTTTTGAAAAAGGAAATAGGTTAATCGAAATCATCTTGATTTTTCTACAATAAAATAGTAGCATATGTGTGGAATGAGACAATTGAAAATAATTGAAAGGGCTTTGATAAATCAAGAGATGCTAACATTGGGGCCTATTTGATTAGTTTTTTTATATTTCAAAATGATTCATTGGGTTTCCATTCCTAGGCTACAATTTGTCCCTTTTAAGCATCTTAGAAATGGATTTAGTCTTCTCAAAAACAATTAGCACAGTATTCCTAAGGAAATTGATCTAATCAAAGAAAGACTAAATACCTTTAATTATTTTATGTTGAGGAATCTTCTCAACTATAGCCACTCTTTCAGGGTCAATTTTGTCATGATCCATTCCTATTGAAATCATAAAAACCTATATTTATTATTCTAAACTAATAGCAAAATATTTATTTAATTAATTAAATGAAAATAATAATTAATTTTTGAAAAGATTAGTTATCAAATATTGATAAATAAAATTAAATAGAAATGATTAAATATCAAATAATGATAATTAAAATTAAATAGTCAATTATTAAAGTAAATTGAAATATCTAAATATTATCTTGATAATTTAAAAAATATAAATAAATAAAATAACTATTTAAATATTATAATTCAAAAATAAAATAATAGAAAATGATTCATTTAGATTTTAAATACAAGAAAATTAAATTGTTTTCAAGATAATTATCTTCAGAATTTTGAATTTATCTTGAATTAAATTTAAATTATTATTTTTCTTTCATTTTATTTGAATTATTATCCTAAACAATGTTTTAAATTATCCTAAATTAAATTTGAAATTATCATTTATGTTTTAATGTTTATATTTATCTCAGTTTTATCTTATAAAATATTTTTTAAAATTATTCGAACATATTTTAAAAATAAAATATTGACAAGAAAAAGAATGAAGCAATATTTTAATTTTCTAATTATCTATAAAATGTCTTTAAAGATTTAAAACAAGTTTTAAAACAAAAAATAATTGTAAAAAAATAAAAAATAAAATAGAAAATAGTATAAATAGAGGAGTGAACAAGGTGAAAGGAATAAGAAGAATTAGTAGAGAAATAAGAACAAATGAAAGCTTCATTTTTCTAGGTAAGTCCACTATCATGCTAATGAAGTTATTATTGAAAATAGTTTAAAATGATCAAATTATAAACGTTATATAAGCTTTTTTTCAATATTTTTTAATTGGTTATAGCTTTCAATTTATTTTTTTCAAATTTGTTTATAAATTTTAATTAAATTCACTAAGTTTTAACTAAATTTGATAGTTTTAAAAATAGAATAAATAACCTAATTAATTAGATTAAATTTTACAAAATCAAAATTATTGATAATAAATTTTAATTATTAATAATTGTAATTATTTTTTAATAGGAAAAAAATATAAATATTTTATAAAGTATTAAAAAATATATACATACGATAAAAGGTTTTAACAAAATTTAATTTTACTTTTACACTTCTTATATTTTTAAGATCAAAGGGCATGACATTCCAACAAAAGGTTTCCCATGGACATATGATAGTTGTTTTGTGTTCATCCTCTATGGCTATATGGATCTAGTTATATCCTAAAAATCCACCTATAAGAGATAGCATCCCATGTCATGTTGTCAGATCCACAATCATGTCTATTTTGGGCAAAGGGAAATCATCTTTTGGGCATGCTTTAGTAAGGCCTTTGAATTCCATGCATATATGAATGCCCTCAGTTAGCTTGGTAAGAGATAAAATATTAGATCTATACATTCAAGATAATCAATAGGTTTGACAAAACCCACGTCTAGTAGTTTATGGAGTTCTTCTTTGACTAACAATATAATCTATGGATGCATTTTTTGTAACTTTTTCTTGATAGGATTTTCCCATAGGGCTTTCGTTATGTGATTAAGAACTAACTTAGGATCTAATCCTAACATATCCATGTAGTAACATGCAAAGTTCACTTGTTTTTCCTGAAAGAATATCATGAAATTAGTGCTCTCTTGATCCAATAACAATGCTACAAAATGAGTGATCCTAACATTATCTATTGTGTCAATATTGACTTCTTCAAATTTTTCTATAAGTACTAGTGGTCTCCCATGATTTGTGTATAGAGGGAGAATATCAAGCCTTCCATCCTTAGGTGCCTTAGAAAGGTTTTCACTATTGAATGTGTCCTTTAATTTTACTATTTGGTGGTTTGAAGTGTCGTATTATGGTTTTCACTACGAAAACTTTTTAAGATCATTATATTTTTGCAACTAGAATTTTTGGCATTCTCTCCAAATTATGACATGTTTTAAAGATCTATAATGAAACCAACTCTGTGATCCCCAAGTGGAATTCCATCTCGTAGTCCCATAAACTTAGCTATAGATTCATCATTTTGCAATATATATAGACTTGAAGGTCCTCATTGATCCTAGTCAATAAATTAAGGGTAGAATAACGAAAGACTATTGTTGGATGATGCAAGTATAAATTATATCAATGATAAGGTGTTGATGTTATATTCCTCAAATAGCTCATCAATAATCTCTAAGGAGTCATCGAAAGTATCATTGTTGAAAATATCAGCTTCAAGAAAAATGTTTTCTTCCTTTGTAAGGAAAATCTCAATATCAAATGATACAATATTTTGTTTTCCAAACCAAAGACCTTGAGAATGTGGTTTTTGTGTTATGGAAATGGGTTCCACAATACCTTGTTTCTATAGATTGAAACAACTATGACCATTGTATCCCATTTTTTCTATTATTTAAAGAGCTTTAGAGTATTTATCAATGGGTAGTATGATGTCCTCTTCTTCATCCTTGTAAATGTCGCAAGTATGAGAATTTAGTGTTTTCATTAATGTCAATAATTTTTTGTTGACATTGGTGTCTATAGTTGAATGAGTTGGTTGCAAGTATGAGTAGTTGATGCTTTGATTAGTTGCATTATATTGTCATTAGTAAAGCTACTGGTGTCAACCTATAGTGTCACTTTGATAAGATTTTGTATATGGTTGTGGAAGTTTTGAAGATGATGAGGATGTGTCTCTGGTGTTTGGTTTCCAAGTGCTTTTGAGAAAATTTGATAAAAAGAGGAAACAATGTGTTGTAGTGGTGTTTTGGGTGATAGAGTCGTGTTCTATTTTGCTTCGAATATCCTCTAGGTTGAATATCTACCAATGTGATTCAAATATGTATGTGATAGGTATTAAAAGGTGTTATATTAAAGAGTTAGTGTGTTGGATTGTTGTATAGAAGAAATTATGTTCACCAGTGTGTGATTGTGTATTGCAAATGTGTCGAGAAGAAATGTTTTTGCTTCATGTTTCTTTGTAGTTGTGCTTTAGGTCTTGTGATTTTTAAGGTGTGTTGATGATGTTGGTATTTTAACTCATTCAAGAGAGTTTGAGGTTTGGTTCTTCAGAAGATGGTTTTCTAAGTAACAGTGTATAGTAGAGTTGTTTGAGTGTACACACATGTACATTTTTCTTCAGGTGGATTTTTTGTAAAGGAGTTTGTTACTTTTTAGGGTGCTTATGGAATATTCTAGATTATTTTTTAGTGTGGTGTGTGGTTCACAAGTTTTCCTTGAGTTTTAGGAAGCATGTATTGAACCACCAAAAATGAATTAGGGAAAGAGGATTCCCCAATGAGCCTCTAAGGTTTTCAACCTAGAAGCTAGCTAGTGGGAAATGAACTCTCCTTCACACCTTTTCATTTCAAGGTTCATTCAAAGAGGGTTTGGGGGTAGAATGTGATGTGTGTGAAATGTATTGAAGTGCAATGAAGTGATAAAGAAACTAATTAAGAATGTAAAACCTAAAGAATGCAACTATGTTGGAAAACACATTGTGATATGTAAGTAACCTAAGAAATCTAAACAAACTGTTACAAAAATAAATGGAAATGAAGGGGTGTGCACATGGAAACTTGTAGAGGTTGGAGATGCTACTGAATTTGATGCAGAATCTGAAAGGGACACTCGTGCTAAGTTGTGTGACCTAGTCCTTCGGGCAAATTATGGGAAACTGCTCTGGAGTCTGTTTTAGCCAAAAGGGTATCCAGATTTACCAAAATCCCTAAAAAATAGTATCAGTGGGACTAGGTCACCCAAGGTGGCGACCTAGTCCTCTTCTAAAATTTTGTAAATTAGAAGATGGAATCTGAGGCTCTCGGCTTGTGTTTTCTGCTCCTCCAAGTGTTTGGTCTTGAAAGTGAAGATTCTAATATGTGGGTGTCTTCTAAGCTTCAACTAGGTTTTATTCAACTTTAGAGAGCTTGTTCAAGTTGTTGAATAATATTCCACCTTGGTCCTTTGCCAAATCTACCTACAAGACCTGAAAATCACACAAAAAAGGAAAACTTGTTGATTGTTAGGGATTAGGGGTTTGCCTTGGTCAAACCCCTTTTGAGTAATCAAACCAAATGGAGATATAAATGTAAAGAAAAATGAAACAAAGGAGTGATAGATTTTACCTTTCCTTGATGATTGATCTTGAGTTGCAACAATGGAGATTTATCTCTTTGGGTGCTTCTTGAGAGAGATGTCTTGGTGACTTAGAATACTCAAAACCCTAACTTACTTGAGAAGAAGGAGAGATGAGAGATTGAGAGGAGAATGAATTAAGTGATGCATAATATGTTGAATTAGGGTTTTTAGGCTTATTTATACAAGTTATGCCCTAATTTTCTTGAAATAACACCATACATGTCGACCTTAGGATTTTAGAGATAAAATCTCGAAAGAATATTAAGTTTATTTTAAATTTTATGCCACATGGGACTAGGTCACCCAAGGTGGCAACCTAGTCCACCTGGGAAAATTTGAGTGGTTGTCAATAATTAATATGTGATTATTTATGTTTTTCAGGATTGTCTCATGAAAACACACTAAGATGAGACTTATATGTGTATTAAGGGGTCATTATAACATAAGAAAAGGGTTGATTGAGTGATGACAAGCCTAGGAAAGTGCAAAAATGTATTGCAACACCTTACAACACTTTGGAACAAGGCTTGGAAAGGGATAAAAGGAGGTTGAAAAAGGTCCAAAATCCATAGGAAAGGGTCCAAATGAGCGAAAAGTGTCAAAGGCTACACTTTTTGGTGACACATGTACTTAAAATTTTAATGGTGTTTGTCAGGTAATGACCGACCTAGTGTTTACACTACATGTAAATGATAAATATCGTTTGTGGTAGCATGTGGTTGAGTGGTGTTATTGATTTTGGTCCCAATTAATATTTGATGTGGTATGCATTCATGACTTCTATTTTCTATGGAAGTGTTTTGGCATCGATCTAATTTGAATTTGCATGTTTGAGGTGCATAGCTGACCTTGGAGAAGGTTTCAGGGTTGAAGTAAGTATAAGTATGAGTTGAGTTGTTGAGATATTTTAAGATAGATGTGTGAGATGTGAATGATGCGAAGTGTAGAATTGTAGAGTACAAAATTGAGTAGTGTGAGCTTTCAAGTGTTAGTTTACTAGATCCAATGAGCAGAAGGTGGCCACAATTCTTCAATCAGACTGTGAAGGTGTATAAGTCATTGTGGTGGGTTCTTTGTTGCATTGAGATGCTTTTCTTTGTGTAACATTCCTTCTCTATCTTCTTTTCTATTCTGGCAGCGAGCCTTTCTTCTTTGGGTGGTGAGCCCTATTGTATTTGATATTGATATTACTTATATTGTGAGCTAATCCTCACTTTGGTTTTTCCCTTCTTGGGTTTTCCATGTAAATCTAGTGTTCTCTTATGTATGTTGTTAAGTTTTTTTAGCTTATGTTATTTTCTTTTCATGTTAATTCATCATAGTAGACTTAAGGTTTTAATGAATGAATTTGGATATGAATGTTAATGAGGATTTTAAAGTTTTAAGGTACAACTTATTCACCCCCCCTCTCAGTTGTCTTTTGCATTTCAACAATAAAGCCATTTGGATATGTCTTGCTTGTTGTATTCTTTATGGAGTTCACCCTATTTGGAAAATATGGCTAGATTTCCTTTTATGATAATTCTAGAAGCTTCTTGTGTTGCATGTGGTTTGTTATAGGACCTTGATGATGATGGAAGTTGTCCTATGTAAAAAGACTCTTTTATGTAATACTTGACACATTCTATGTCTTGTACTTGGATCTTGACCTTGGTAGTGATGTTAGATTGGTGGGATGATTTTTTCAAGATAGTAGGATCAATGGAGGATGAAGAGGATGAATCCTCACCATTATTTTGGACTTGATTTTCTATTTGTCCTTTCAAATTATTGCAATAGTGGAAGGGTTTTGGATCTCTTGGGAGAGTGACTTCAATTCCATTATGGGGAAAATTTATGCATTGATGGAAGGTAGATGAAACTACTTGCATGACATGTATCCGATGACCAAGAAGTATGTTATATGGGAAGTCAAGATCCAAGACTTGAAATACTCTATCCTTTATTAATAGACCAACTCATATGGGGAGTGTAATTGTTACTTTAGAAGGGTTCTCTGCATTATCATAGGCTTTGATGACTATTTTATTTTTTGGGTCTATAAGTCTCTTAGTGTATCCTAATATATTTACCAATTTCAAAGTGCAAATTTTCAAACCAACTCCATCTATTAGGACTCATTTAATCTTATTGTTATGCCTTGCATAACCACCACATCTTTTTCCTTGGTCAAAATGGGTCCCCCTTTTTATTTTTTTGTCCTTGGTTGTTTTCAACAAAGTTTGGAGTTTGTTTTCTCCAACACTTTGTTTTTCTTTTGTTGTTCTATCAGAACTGGAACCGAAATGGAATCAGGTTTGAAACTTGTTTTAAGGATTCCATTCCAAATCTCGGTCCCGGTTGTCTTTCCGTTTGTCTTTTAGGTTTTTCTTTGCCAGAGCTGGAGCTGGAATTGATGTTAGGTCCAGGGTTTATTCATAGTCCTGATTTGTTTTCCATCCCACCTCCGCCTCCACCTTTTGGTTTGTTCATTTGGACTTAAGATCGGTAATGTGTTTTTGCTTGTTTCGGTCTTGGTTTGTTTTGTTTTGTTCTTTCTTTCTTTTTTTCTTTGTTCATGGAACCGGAACCAGAATGGAACCAAACTTGAAACTTTGAAAAAATTTCTAAATCAACTTCCATATCGATTTTGATCTCACCGTTTTGTTTTGTTGTTTGAATTTACTTTGATCGCACGATAGTAATGTGCCAATTCCCTCTCTGACTTTGACTCTGATCTTTCGCATTTATGGCATTAATTACAGGTTCAATGCATGTATGAAGCCACTATTTTAACCTTAATTAAGGATTAACTGGATGGTATCATCACTGTTTAAAGATTAAGGATGAACCAGAGACGCAGGGGAGCATTTTGGGTGTGTGATTCAATCGAAAGTGAGGTAGTTGTGCATAGATTCACATCAGAGGGATAGCCTATTTGATTACATTTGAAGGTATATTTTTTGTTCTTCATTTCGTTTGTTTCGCGTTTTTGTTTTGTTCGGTCATTTGTGCTTCGCATGGATTTGTCACTATTTCATTTTCTTTCAAGTTCATGTTCGTTTTGTTCGTATTCTCTTTTATTTTATTTTTTTGGTTTTTCTTTTGTCTTTTATGTTTTTGGATTTTCTTGTTTGGTTGTTTCTGTCATGATCGTTTTCATGTTTTAGTTGTGACTGTACCATGATGCCCTGGTTTTCAGACATAAATTAGCTGCTACTCTACATTTATGGGGTTTTTTTGATTTACTATTTTTCTTTCAGGTTCTATTACGAATCGACTTGATTAGTTTTTTAATAGGGTTAAGTTTATGCCCTAATTATTTAAAGTCGAGGGTTTATAAATTAGGGTTTTGACATGTTTCTATTTAAATTGAAAATGATGCCCTAGTTGTTATGGTTTCTACTCGGTCGTATGGAAAATGGTCTTGTGCGGTTATTTTTAAGCCCTCCTCGATTTTTCATGACCTAGTCTTTAGGTTATGATGTCATCCATTATTCTGTTAAAGTTGCAAGTGATGTCATGATTATTTTAAATGGAATTGGAATTAGAATCAATTTTGATCTTGAACCTTGATTTGTCGTAAGTGTTAATTACCATTTTCATCCCGTCTCCTATCCCGCTTCCAATAAGAAATGGGCTTTAAAAATATTGTTAACAATGGCAGAACCAAAACTGGAGTTAGACATAAATTTGAAATTTCTCCATGATACCAAATCGGTTTCCATTCCGATTCTGATTATGGTTGCCATCCTAATCCCATCTTCGATCCCACCATATAGTTTATTGCAAACTCAATGCCTATTTTGGTCCCGACCCCAACAGTATTTTTAAAGGAGGATTTTAGGATGTCTTCTTCCTAGTTCCGCCTTCGGTATGTATGAAATGGTAAGATCTCTAATCATGTTTTTGTTATACTTCTTATAGATCTAATCTGGGGTTTTTATTGCAGGAAACTAAAAGATGTCTAGAGCATCAGGAGAGGCTTCTCAGAGGAGTCAGCCTGCAGAAACTTCAAAGGCAACAATTAATTCTAAAAAGGTTAAACCTGAACAACTCCCTTATACCTTGAGGTATAATCATCAGGGTCATGTTGTCATTGCTAGCAAGGTGGAATCTGATTGGGCCGATATAACTAACACAAATCTGGGTCCATTTAATTATGAGGACTAGTACTCAGAGACATTTGTTGAGGATGTGTTAGGGAGAACTAAAAGGATAGTTGAGTCTAGTTTGGATCACATTACTATGTTTCCTCTATCAATCCAATGCCTTGAACAGATAATGACAACAGCTCGAGCTTACAATCCGGCCACCAGAGAATGTGCGGATTCACAAGGCAATGTGATAATTGACTTGACTCCTCAAATGTTTCAATTTATGTTCAGTGTCCCTAATCCAAAGAATCTTGCACAACTTAATGAGGCAAAAGCTTTAGAAATATACAACAGTCGCAAGGAGACCAATAAGGCTCATTTAAACAATAAATAGTTAAGAACGGAGAAGAAGTCTCTAAGAAAGCTCTCAGATCAGCCAAAAAGGGCATAGTTCTACAAAGAGGTGGTAGATATTATAATGATGTTATCTAGAGTCTTTGGGAGGAGAGATTCTTTTAATTTTGAGGAATGGATGTTTCCATTCATTCAAACAATCTTGGATGGTAGGAAACAATTCGATTGGCCCATGATTGTCTCAAAGAGCTTACATAATCACCTAATAAGAGTGAGGGAAATGAAGAGTTTATTTATGAACTCTTATGTTGTCCATGTAGAAGAAAGGGGAGGAATCTTTCCAGAATTAAACAGAGTAGGAGTATTGGGAGAAGGTGATGGGAAAAACAAAGTATGGAACCATTATGACCAGCTGTCCCTGCAGATTTTTGAGTTACATTTTAGAAGAGTTAATGATGTATTTTTGTATGTAGTTATTAACCAACTTAATGGAGATGCAGGGTATAGACTAAGCCAGGATGCCATGGCATTCATTACATAATGGGTGTGTTGGTATATCCAGTACCCCAAATTTACTTATTTCAAGCTAGTTGGGTTTGAGGGTCACCTCACTTGCTCCCTAGATGCTGCAGTAACATAATAGTATTAATGGAGTTTGTTTACCAAGCTTTGGGGGTCAATGCAAAGTTTGGAATAAAGCATAAAATAGGTTGTCACAACTTCCCCATGCAATTGGGTGAATATAGCTGCCCACACCTTGTGGGAGCTAAGGTTGTTTGTAATGAGTTAATGCATTTGAAGTTGGGCCTATATACTGCCAGGAAGCATTTTGATCCGAAGAAAAAGATGAATGCATTTCTTGCTTCAGTCTTTGATAAACATTTCAATTTACTAGAGGACTTTTGGAGTGATCTCCAAGATGAATATGACCTCAGGAAGAGAAATTATGAGAGGTTGCCTATACCACTTATGGTAGAATTTGGGGTCAAAGTTGACATTCCTGAAATATTGTCAGATGATGGTGTAATTTTTGATCCTGTGTATGGAGCACAAAATATAGGTACCAAGAACTTAGACCCTATGGATTGGGATGCGAAGGAGACGGTGTATATCAAAAAAATAGCTAGACCAGTGTTGGATAGGAGTATCCAATGGGTTGTACTCAGAACCAAAGCTCCTGGGGGTCAAAATTATAAGAAAGGGAGAGGGTATAAGAGAACCAAGAGAAGAATGCCTCCCGAAGAACCTTTAGAATTCTTCCCTCCTGATGTAGAGGAATTTGAGATTAAAGCTTCGACCCAAGAATTGCCCGAGGCACATGAAGGAGAAGTTCAATGGGATCGGTGCCCTCAACATCAGTTATGGGAGAATCATCTACCCAACTCCCTCCTATAGAGCAATAAAGTGAAGAAATGCCTAAGGGGACTCTCCATGATGAAGCTGAGGCTTTAAAGGAAAAGGAAGCGAAGATGGAGATTCATGACATAGAAACAGACTCTGATTATACTTTATCAGATAAGGAGACACAAGAGGAGATTCCTCTTAAGGAAACTGAGCATGTGTTGACGAAGGAGAATCAATGGGCATTATTTGAAGAGGCTAAGAAAGCCTCAGACGCACAGGCACATGCTAAAGTTGTGGCAAAGAAAAAGGAAATAGATGCATAGGCAGAAGCTAATGCAGTACTCCAGCAACAACAGTTGGAGGCCAAGTAGAAAGTTGATGAATTGATAAAGCAGCAGCAGCAAAAGGAGCATGAGCTCAAAACAAAGGATAAAAATGACAGATTGGAGATGGTACAAAAGATACATGAGCTAGAGGAAGAAAAGGCCAAGCAAAGAAGAGGAAGAGAGGCCCTTGAGGCCAAGTTTAAAATAATTAAAGAGGCCCATAAGAAAAGAAAAGAAGAAGAATTCTTCGAGAAGAGTAAGGATGTTGAGGATTTGGCTAAGCAGCAACAAAAAGAGAAGGAAGCATCGGATGAACTCAAGGTATTGGAGAGGAAATAAATAAATTGCTTGAAGAGAAAAGAATGTAGAGGAAGAACAACAAAATGTACAGGAGGTTGATTCTCAACCTAGGGTTAATATACTACAGCCATTATCTTCCACAACTTCTGCCTCTTCTTCTACGGTGATGGCTACTACTCTGAGTGCTCCTACCTGGTTGAAGCTTGATCTTCAAAAGAAACAAATAGCTCCCCCGTAGCCTCTTAATTTGGAAGATATGATGAAGGAAATTGAAAAGGAGAGACCCAAGAAGAGGGATAGATTTCTTCAGTCCACAAGACTAACTAAGGTAGGAGAAATTATTGCAAAATTTGCAATACCAGTAGTGGATAAAGATATGGGAGACATGCAAGTCACTGACTACCAATTAGGCACTGTCAATTTAGGAAGGCCTACAAGAAATCAGTGGATGAACCTGATTGATGTTGTAGCATCATCCACCAAGTCAAGGATGATGAAGGACAAGCAAAGAAAGGATGAGCTCAAAGCTCAGTTGGATCAACTGCACACCTTTTTGAAGGATGTTTCTGCTCCTAGATCACAACAAATTGCTGCCTTAGAGACGCCAGTTTTTCTCAGCAAAAGAGAGGTGGATGATCTAGTGCAAATAAAGAATAGGGTTGGGATGATGGACACATGGACAGACAAGGTCAACCAAGAGGTTTGAGAGGTGTTAGTAAGTAGTTTTGAGATCCATAAGATGGCATTAGAGTTAATAGAGGAAATGAAGCACCATACCGAAACATTGGAACAACAGGAGGAATAATATAGAGGATATGTCTAGAGGATAAAGGATATCAATAAATTTCCGAAGTCAATTCTTCTTGAGTAGTCAATCCTTGAGGAAGACAATGTAGACTTCTTGGATAAAGCCTCTAGCATAATCTGGCTTAGATCTAATTTTATATACAAGCATAGGAATGAAATCCAAGCTGCTAGTAAGGATTTGAATGAACAACCTAATGAACTAGAAGCTGTTTTAGCTATGCTAGTTAATGTTGATATACCGGTTAAAGAGGTACTGCCTCGGAGTCAATTAAAAGAGAAATGGGACAATAGATTTCAGGAGGTTATGAAAAAAGAGGATGATGGAGAGGATGTATTGTTAGATAGATTGATGGATGTTAGGGAAGGAGTGAAGGCTGCAAGAAAAGAGTTGACTAAATTGAAAGACATGAAGGGGTTTGCCTCCGCATAACTGAAGAGAATTAAATTTGAGGATAGATGGATTGATGGGCCGAATATAGATATTCTTCAACAGGTCTTCTCCAGTTATGATGAATACATTCTGGAGCAAACTACACAAGAATGAGTTGGTGGTCTATTTTGGGCGCATGACTTCCCCCTCTTTATTTCTTTCCTATTTCACAATGCAATCAATGTTGGAACTAGAGATTAGCTAGTCCAAGTTTCCGAGGAGATTTCAATTCCTTAATTTGTGGATCTCAATTTTGATTAAGAGGAATTTATGCTTTGCACGCTTATATGTATTTTTGGGTGCCATATTTTAAAGATGGGCTAATAAGAGTAGAATTAGCCACCTGATAGTAGGAGATAGGAATTTTCATAGCTTTGAAAGGACACTTTGTTTTTCTTAAGTTACAGTTGAATATAAAATACACTTTTTACACAGTGTTATGTTGAAATTGAGTTTACTAGATGAGGTTAGTGAATCATAATCTGTCTGTATGCCAGTGAATTTGATGAAGCATAAATGTTTCTTATTTGATGAGAATCAATAGAAGGAACGAGATTTCAAAGATTATTTCATTAAATTGTCTATGGATGGAATTTTTGAAAGTCTGTTGATCTATGATTTTAGCAACGAATGAGAGTTTGTTCTTTTTTCTTTTAAATCTTAAAAATTATTGTGATGTGTGATTGTGATGGTTAAACTAAGCACTGTAGATGCATGCAATAGTATGGATTATTCTATAAATTGCATCATGTTATGGTTTTTCTTGATCTATTGAAGGAACATTCGTTGTTGAAAGTATATGTCTGGATATTAGATAAATTTATTCATGTTTCATTGATTTATGCCCTGATCTATCTTTTTCTGTTTATTTAAACCCCCTTTTCTTTGAGTATAGATTGATGAATCCATTTTTGCTTGCATTCCTTATTACCAGCAAAGTCCCCTTTAACATTATAGTTGCATGGACCAATTGAGTGACACCGGACAGTTGAGAACCAGCTACCAAGACCTTGGGAGTTAGGCTACTATATGTTGTCTTTCTTTTTCAGGAGAAATAGAGTAGAGATATTTTGTTTAACATTGTTTGTATCATTTTCACCATCAACAGATCTGGAGCTAGAAGGAGGACCTAAAAGAACAAGTTGGCTCAGATTGTGTCATTCTCATTGGAAAAATATGGGAGGATTCTCGGATCCTCTACCAACCTTGAACCTTCAAAATAACTCCAAACCCCGATTAGACATAGGCCCCAAGCTCATAGGATTTTGATCCCACCGTTGCCACCACCACTTAATCCACCTGGATTTCAACCAAATCCATGTACACAACCCCCAGTTCAACCAACACCACCCCCAATTCAACCAGTATCACCCCCGGTTCGACCAATGTCACCACCAATTTGGCCTATATCACCACAACCTACTCAACTGATCCCACCACCACCCATGGCTTACTTTTTGAATAACCCCTCTCCGCTAGGGACTATTCATGGGGGAATCCATGATCTACCAAAGAATCCAAAAAGGTTTTTCCCCAATTACATGCATGGAGAATCAAGAAGTGCTGAGGAACATATACAAGCATTCAAGGATGCCTGTACCCATGCTCAAGTGGCTCACCAGGATGTGGTATGTAGACTATTTCCTTATTGTTTGGGAGACATGGCATACAACTGGTATCTAAATCTACCTCAGGCATCTATTCGGAGCTAGGAAGATTTAGAAAATGCATTCATTAATCAATTATGAGTCTACATAGACCCAACCATCTTGTATAATCAGTTCACTACCATAAGAAAGGAACATCATGAACCATTGCCTTTATTTAACACTAGATTCCAAAGGATGTTCCGTAGGTTACAAGACCCCTACTTAGTGGCTGAAAATATTTCCATTCTGGCATATTTAAGAGTTGTTGATTCCCTTATTGGCTTATTCTTCCAGAGAACCTATGCTACCAATGATATTGACTCTTTGTCTATAGTTTATCATCTAGCCATTAAATTGCAATAGTAGATAAGTCTGCAATCAAGAAGTTTAGGGGCATCGCTCCCTCCCATGGGTTATCAGATGCCTAACCCACCATTTTTTCAATATGGTCTTAGGGATGTCTTACTCCCAATATGGACCTATGTCTAAGTTATAGACCTCACCTACCATGCCCTTTTTTGCCAATGGCATGCAATATTCTTCCCAACAATCTCAAAACTACCATCAGCAAGGGGGAGGGTCAACTCATGTTCATTTTCCATTTGTAGGGCAGAATGTGCAAAATGAACAAACTGTTCAATTAACCAATGAGGTGGAGACTCTTAAAAAGACTTTATCTCAAATGTCTAATGAAATGGCCCAACTCAGACATAACCCCCGCTCAAAACCAAAACCAGAATTAACAGAATCAAGGAGGTTATAACAACCAGGGTAGTTATTCCAATCAGAATGCAAACCAGAACACCAATAGGAACTTCCATAACCAAAACTCCTCTAACCAAAATTATCAAAATCAGAACAGACGATACAATCAGAGGTCCAACAACAACAATAGGTAGTGGAACACTGGACCCAACAATGGTGGATTTCCTCATAACTATCAATTTGGTGAGGATAGAACACACACTGCTAAGGTGGCAGACCTCAATTTCATGACTAATTGGTGTAGATGACACAATACTACAACACATTATGAGGTCAATTTGCAACAGATGGAGAAAATGGTAAAGATTGTGCAAGCTGATTCCCACCCTCCACAAGGAAATTCCAATCAAGATATTAGGTTAGTAAGTACTGCTATGACTTACGAGACTATTGAGGAAAAATATCAATTTCCCATGTAGGGAGACAATGAACAAGAAGAGGATGTCTATGATGCCCAAGCCTTCCAGTCCAAAGGTGGTCACTTTATGAGAAATCAGAATAAAGGCCCATTTACTACATCTGTACCCCCAAACAACATGGTCCCACCTAATCAGAATGTAGATAATAACCCACCACCACCAAAGGGACCTTTTGACTCTCATAATAAAGGTAATCCACCTTTTCCTAAATATCAAGCTAGGAATGATTCAGAATTTTATTTTATTGCAAAACTGTAGAGACAAAAGACATCATTGTCATTCTTTTGACATTATGAGTTGGTGCCTGGCTCAATGAGAAGTTGTGTTGAAAGCCTTGGAGGAGGCAGATCGTTCAAAAGGAAAAGGTAAAGTGACTCCAGTGAAGGAGACAAATGCGTCCATCTATAAAGGTAAGACCAGTACCCCACCTTTCCTTTTGAGTTTAAGGATCTTTGGAAAGAATCTGCATAATTGTCTATTGGACTCTGGAGCATCGAGTAATGTTATTCCCTTTTGAATTTGCAAGAAACTAGGATTAAGTCATGCCCAGACTAATAAGAAAGTGATTTAGTTAGACAAAACTGAGGTTAATGTGGTGGGAGAACTAAAGAACATGCATGTACAGGTTGGGTCGGATCCAAGGATCCAAACTTACATAGATATCCAAGTGGCTGATATCCTAGAAACATATGGTATGCTCCTAAGTCGGGAGCTAATGAAGAGTATTGGGGGATATTTGTGTTTGGATTTTTCTCACATGTGGCTACCCTAGAAAGGAATAGCAACACATATTAGAATTGAGAGTGAGCCTAGGCTCAAAAACATGATTACAGAATATGATTCTCCAAATGAAGTAGCATACTTCGAGACTAAGATAGGATTTTACAAGCAAGAGGAAGTCATGACCTTCTCAATACTTAATCCTAATGATGCATTGCCCCTAGGACAAAATGACTCAATGATCTCGGTCAACCAGAAAGTTTTGTTAAGAAAATTGCAACAAGATAGGCTGGTATTAGGAGAAGAGACTGATTTGAGCAGTTTGTTGCTTCCTAATTGGTGTAGGATACATTATTAGAATCATTCTGAATTGACATGTCAACCCTACCTAGATATCTTAAACCACATAGGTCAACCTCAACTGATCGGCTAAGATCAATCTCAAGCACCCATCAATGAATTCCCATTTGAAGCTAAGGACACTACCATCCTCACTAGAACCAACCTTTCTCAAGGCGAAGATTCTACACCATTAGAGTAGACTCAGGTTCTATGCTCTGAGTTTCAAAAGAAGATTGAGGTGTCTCAGCCTTTCTCCAATACACCCACCCCAAATACTCTACCAATGCCTAAGGCATTGATAAAAAATGAATCGGATTGCAACTTGATCCAAGAAGTTGTTTAGGAGGTGATTCTTGGGCAAGCTGTAAATATAGAAAAACCCTTAAGTGAGCCTAGCCCCCAGTCATTTCCAACTCTTGATGATCAGAAAAAGTTTGAGCCACCACAAATTCCAAGTAAGTCATCCTCTGTTATCCCTAAAAGGAAGGAGATCCTAGCTAAAGACTAAATATGTAGTCTTAAATTTGATGGCTCCAAGTCCAAAGCAAGAAGTGGAGCAGGGATTGAACTAACCAACCCAAAAGGGAAGACTTACTTTGCATCTTACAAGTTGTAGTTTGGTTGCACGAATAATGTGGCAGAATATGAAGCACTTGCTCATGGACTTATGTTTTCTCATAAAAAGAAGGTCGTTGCTCTCAAGGTAATTGGGGATTCTGAAGTAATTGTAAAGCAGGTACATAGCCAGTATACTTGTCATAACAAAAGGTTGGTTGCGTACAAAAATAGAATTTGGAATCTGATTGAAGACTTTGATGCTTTTGGGATCACTCTGATCCCTAGAGATGCTAATCAAATTGCAGATGCCCTTGTCTTTGTTGCTAGCACCTTGGAACCCATGCAAGATTCTAACATAAAGATATTTTCAGTTGAATTAGTCTCAGTCCCAGCTGTCCTTGATAATGTCCAGAATTATCAAGTATTCGATGATGACCAGCATATATTGGCCTTTTTGGCAAGTTCAGATGTCTTCAAATGACAGATAATAGATGAATCGAAAAGAGATCAAGGAGATTGGGATCTTGAGAAGGATGATGAAGAAGGGATATTGGATTTGAAATTATTTGTATTCCAAAAGGGATAGTAGCTTTGGAGAAAATATTTGATTTTGACCCACGGGCTCGTCAAAAGGTACCCATAGAGAGTGAGGGAGGGAAATATGAATCTGTAAATCTGACTCACTCAGGCCCTGAAAGGAATGTCCTTATAGGAAAGACTTGTCCTTAAGAAATTAAGGAATGTCCTTATAGGAAAGACTTGTCCTCAAGAAATTAAGGAAAAGATAGTCAAAGTTTTGGAGCAGAACATCGTAGCCATTGCTTGGAGTTATGACGACCTAAAAACCTTTGACACTTCGGTGATCACACATACCATACCTCTCAAGCTCGAAGTCAAGCCCTTCCGTGAAAAACAACGCCCGGTCAATGCTTTGATTGAGCCCCTGATCCAGAAGGAGGTGCAAAAGCTATTATCTGCAAGAATAATCTTCCCAGTCAGACATTCTACGTGGGTTGAAAATTTAGTTCATGTGCACAATAAAAATGGTGAAATTAGGTTATGGGTTGATTTCAGGAATTTGAATAAGGCCTCTGAGAAGGATAATTACCCATTGCCTTCTCTTGATGAGGTACTACAAACAGTTAATGGGTCTGAGATGATGTCATTTCTGGATGGCTATTCTGGGTACAATCAGGTCCTTGTCAGTCATGAGGATAGAATGAAGAATGCTTTCACCACCAAATGGGGCACATTTTCCTATTGCAGGATGTCATTCGGTCTTATCAACATCGGAGCAACATTTCAGTGGGAAATGGACGTAGCCTTCAAAGATTTGATAGGGAAGTGTATAATTATTTATGTTCATGATTTCACCATCTTCTCCAAGAATCAAGAAGACCATGCTATGGATCTGGAAAAGGTTCTCAAGAAGTGCATAAGTTATGGTGTCTCCCTCAATCCAAAAAAGTGTGTGTTTGGAGTATCTAAAGGGAAACTCCTAGGACAAATCATATCAGAAGAAGGGATATCAATAGATTTGAATAGAGTGGAGGCTATCTTGAAACTAACAAAGCTAGGCAGTAAGAAATAAATGAGATCCTTTTTCGGGAGGATCAATTTTGTCAGAAAATTTATAACAGGTTTTGCAGAAATTGTCAAACCCCTTAATGAAATGATGAAGAAAGACGCGAAAATAGAATGGAGCAATGAGGCTAAATTTTCTTTCTCGCAAATCAAATAGTCAATATCTGAGGCACATGTTTTGACTAGCCCAGATTATCTAAAGCCCTTTTATATCTATTCTTTTGCATTTCACCATTCATGTGTAGTTGTTTTATAACAACAAAGAGGAGAGGGGGAGGAAATACCTATTGCCTTCATGAGCTCTCCATTTAAGAATACAAAATTTAGATACATGCCCCTGGAGAAACAAGCCTTTGCATTGCTTTGAGAGGTAAATAAATTCAGGCATTACATTCTTTGAAGTCAAGTAATGGCCATAGTTTATGATCCAGCCATGAAATCTCTCCTGATGCAAAGCGAATTGGGAGAGCGAAGAGGAAAGTGGATGGCTATTCTGCAAGAGTTTGACTTAGAGATTCATCCAATGAAACTCGTCTGAGGGAAGGGTTTTTCAAAGGTGATGGCAGATGTAGACAAGAATATCACCTATCAGCAGTACATTGTCCAGTCATTTACTAAGGATCCCTGGTACACAGACTTGATCTTCTTCCTCCTCAATAACAGATGTCTAGAAGAAATGAATGCTACTCAGAGGAGAGCTTTGAGGATGAAGAGTGCTCACTACATGCTTAAAGGGGGATGTATCTACAGAAAGAAATTTCAAGGGATTTACTTGCGCTGTTTGGATCAACAAGAGGCTAAACATGCCATTTCGGAGTTCCATGAAAGACATGGTACAGGAAATGGATCTATGGATGTTTTGGCTCATCAGATTCTTAGATCAGGATATTATTGGCCTTATGTATTTTGGGATGCACACCAACATGTTAGGACATTTCATGTATGCCAAACCTCTGCACCCAGGGAAAGAAATCTGGCAATGCCTTTGCAGCCATTGTATGAGGTAAGGTCGTTTACTCAATGGGCACTAGACTTCATAGGTGTCATTAACCCAAACTCTTCTACAGTTCACAAGTTCATCTTGACTACAACTAACTACTGTACCCACTAGACCGAGGCCCAGCCTTGCAAAAACAACACCATAGAGGTGGTTATCAAATTTTTGACTGAGAACATCACTACTAGGTTTGGAGTTCCATTTTCCCTAGTATGTGATAATGGCCTTGCTTTTTCTTCGGTTCAATTCATTCAATGGGCTTATGAACATAAAATTATTTTGAAGTATTCATCCAATTACTACCCTTAGGGAAATGGAGTGGCTGAGTCCACTAATAAAAACTTGTTGGAAGTAATAAGAAAGTTGTTAGAAAACAATGCTAGGGACTGGCACACCCAATTGATATTTTCCCTATGGGAAAATCGAACCCGAATCAAAGCAGCCCTAGGAAATTTTCCATTTAAGTTAGTCTATGGCCAAGACCCAGCCTTCCTGATCCACTTGCAAATACCCGTCCCTAATTTTATGTAGGAATTTTATTCAAAGGATGATAGGATTGAGGTCAGATTAATCAATTTGCTTAACATGGAGGAACAGAGAGATGTTGCTTTGCAGAAATTCTGTAAGCATCAGGTTGTCGTCAAACGCTGGTTTGACAAAAGGGCCAAGGTAAAGGCCTTTAGGATATTAGACCTTGTGTTACTATGGGATAAAGCTAGAGAGAAGAAGGGAAATCACCATAAATTTGATAGAATATGGTTAGGTTTGTATCAATTGGTTGAGATACTAGGCGAGAATGCTTTTTCGTTTAAGTACCTTAATAGGAGAACCTATTCCATTGCCAATTAATGGTCAGTTTCTCAAGCAGTACTTTGGTTCATAAAAGGTCTAATGTTTTGAATAAATGTATTATACTGTATCATATGTAATTAAGTTTTTCCTTCTTTTTTTTTGGGTTTTTGTTTGTTTTTGTTGTTCTTTTCTTTTTCTTTGTTTCTTTTTGTCTTGTGTTTCGTTGGGGATCTTCATTTCTATCCATCGCAAGAAAAGGGGGTTGTTATTCAAAGTATGCTACAGGAACTAGGAGAGAAATTGATTTAGGTATTTTCATTAGGCATCTTTGAAAGAATTTCGTTCTAAAACCTCATATCTTATGATCATTCTAATGTTGGTTTAAAAAGTTATTAAGGGTAGAAGGTACATTGTGAATATCTCATGAATATTGATCAAAATCTGTCACCAAAATAGATAAACATCTGCCTAAGTAAATACCTATCTATTTTAGGGTGGCTTTACCTCTGATTCAAGTGAAAATATGATTCCAAGACTGTCATGAAATCCATTATAGTTCTCAACCCATATTTTAGATCAATCCTATTTGAGTATTGAGAAAAGTGCATAAGAGGTTTCTACAAGTGAAGTTGAAGTAAAAAAAAAAAGAGAAAGAAAGGAAAAGGAAAGCTCAATGTCAAATGGGTGAATCAAGTATCTCTATCGAGGCTATGGACGCCTGTTTGGCAGTAGAGAAATGCTTTGAGAGAACTAGAGGTATCTCCATCGGGGCTATGGACACCTGTCTGGCAGCAGAGCTATGCCCAGGATTTTATTGCATGATAGCTAAAGGACTTAACCTATGTAGCTTGAATCTTAGGTATAGTTGTTTAGAAGTAGAGAAAGTATCTATAAATAATTCTACACAATATACACACACACTCAGATTAAGAAATCTTCATGAGCACATACATCTGATATTCCAGCTCAATTTCATTCTATATATCTGATCTTATTCAAGTTAGCATGCTTCATAAGCCAAGAGATTTTTGGGTGACTAAATTTTTTGGGTATCTTTGATAATAGGTAAAGCATTCTCCCAGCCAAGTCGCCATTTGTTATGCCTTGCATAACCACCCCATCTTTTTCCTTGGTCAAAATGGGTCCCTCTTTTTATTTTTTTGTCCTTGGTTGTTTTCAACAAAGTTTGGAGTTTGTTTTCTCCAACACTTTATTTTTCTTTTGTTGTTCTGCCGGAATCGGAACCGAAATGGAATCAGGTTTGAAACTTGTTTTAAGGATTACATTCTGATCCTGGTTCTGGTTGCCTTTTCATTCATCTTTTAGTTTTGTCTTTGCCGGATCCGGAGCTAGAATTGATGTTAAGTCTGGGGTTTATTCATAGTCCTGATTTGTTTTCCATCCTGCCTCCGCCTCTGCCTTTTGGTTTGTTCATTTGGACTTAAGATCAATAATGTGTTTTTGCTTGTTTCAGTCTTGGTGTCTTTCATTTTGTTCTTTCTTTCTTTTTATTCTTTGTTCGCGGAACCAGAACCGGAATGGAACCAAACTCGAAACTTTGACAAAGTTTATGAATCAACTTCCATATCAATTCTAATCCCTCCGTTTTTTGTTGTTGTTTGTCTTTACTTCGATCGCATGGCACTAAAGTGATAGTTCCCTCTATGACTCTAACTCTGATCTGTCGTATTTATGACATTAATTATAGGTGCCATGCAAGTATGAAGCCATTGTTTTAACATTCATTAAGGATTAACTGGATGTCATCATCACTCTTTAAAGATTAAGGACGAACCAGAGCTACAGGGGAGCATGTTGGGCTCATGATTCAATCGAAAGTGAGGTAGTTGCACGTGGATTCACATCAGAGGGCTACCCTATTTGATTTCATTTGAAGGTAGGGTTTTTGTTCTTCATTTTGTTTATTTTGAACTTTTGCTCTATTCGGCCATTTGTGGTTCACATGGATTCGTGAATCTTTCATTTTATTTCGAGTTCATGTTGTTCATTTTGTTCGTATTCTATTTTATTTTATTTTCTGGTTTTTGTTTTGTCTTTAATGTTTTTGGCTTTTCTTGTTTGTTTGTTTATGTCATAGTCGTTTTCATGTTTTAGTCATGAACATAATGTGATGCCTTGGTTTTTAGACATAAATTAGCTGCTACTCTGCGTTTATGGGGTTCGTTGATTTACTTTTTTGCTTGCGGGTTCTGTTACGAATCGACTTGATTAGTTTTTGAATAGGGTTAAGTTTGTGCCCTAATTATTTAAAGTCGAGGCTTTAAAAATTAGGGTTTTGAGGCGTTTCTATTTAAATTGAAAATGATGCCCTAGTTGTTACAGTTTTTGCTTAGTCGTATGGGGATGGTTTTGTGCGGTTAATTTTAAGCCCCTCTTGATTTGTGATGACCTAGTCTTTAGGTTATGATGTCATTCGTTATTCTATTAAAGTTGCAAGTGACGTCGTGATTATTTTAAATGGAATTGGAATCAGAATCAATTTCAATCTTAAACCTTGATTTGTAATAAGTGTTAATTACCATTTTTATCATGTCTCCTATCCCGCTTCCAATAAGAAATAGGATTTCAAAATATTGTTAACAATGGCAGAATAGGAACCGAAGTCGGACATAAATTTAGAATTTATTCATGATAACAAATCGGTTTCCATTCCGATTGCCATCCTGATCCCATCTCCGATCCCGCCGTATAGTTTATTGCAAACTCGATGCCTATTCTGGTCCTGACCCCGACATTGTTTCTAAATGAGGCTTTTTAGGATGTCTTATGCCTGGTTCCGCCTCCGGTATGTATGAAAGGGTAAGATTTCTAATCATGTTTTTGTTATACTTCTTATAGATCTAATCTGGTGTTTTTATTGCAGGAAACTAAAAGATGTCTGGAGCATCAGGAGAGGCTTCTTAGAGGAGTCATCCTGCAGAAATTTCAAAGGCAGCAATTAAGTCTAAAAAGGTTAAACCTGAATAGCTCCCTTATACCTTGAGGTATAATCATCAGGGTCATGTTGTCACTACTAGCAAGGTGGAATCTGATTAGGCTGATATAACTGACACAAATCTGGGAACATTTAATTATGAGGAGTTGTACTCGAAGACAATTGTTGAGGACGTGTCGGGGAGAACTGAAAGGATAGTTGAGTCTAGTTTGGCTCACATTACTATGTTTCCTCTATCAATCCAATGCCCTGAACTGATAATGACAGCTTCTGGAGCTTACAATTTGGCCACCAGACAATGTGTGGATTCACAAGGCAATGTGATCATTGACTTCACTCCTCAAAAATTTCAATTTATGTTTAGTGTCCCTAATCCAAAGAATCTTGCACAACTTAATTAGGCAAAAGCTTTAGAAATATACAATAGTCACAAGGAGACCAATAAGGCTCATTTAAACAAGAAATGGTTAAGAACGGAGAAGAAGTCTCTAACAAAGCTCTCAGATTAGCCAAAAATGGCAGATTTCTATAAAGAGGTGGTAGATATTATAATGATGTTATCTAGAGTCTCCAGGAAGAGAGATGCTTTTCATTTTAAGGAATGGATGTTTCCATTCATTCAAACAATCTTGGATGCTAGGCAGCAGTTCGATTGGACCATGATTGTCTCTGAGAGCTTACATAATCATCTGATAAGAGTGAGGTAAACTAAGAGCTTCTTTATGACCTCTTATGTTGTCTATGTAGAAGCAAGGGGAGGAATATTTCAAGGATTAAATAGATTAGGAGTATTGGGAGAAGCTGATGGGAAAAAAAAAGTATGGAACCATTATGACTAGTTGTCCCTGTATATTTCTGAGTTGTATTTTAGAAGAGTTAATGATGCATTTTTGTATGTAGTTATTAACCAACCTAATGGAGATGTAGGGTATAGACTAAGCCAGGAGGCCATGGCATTCATTACAGAATGGGGGTGTTGGTATATCCACTACCCCAAATTTACGTATTTCAGGCTAGGAGGGTTTGAGGGTCATCCTCACTTGCTCCCTAGATGTTGCAGTAATAGAATAGTCTTAATGGAGTTGTTTTACCAACCTTTGGGGGCCAATGCAAAGTTTGGAATAAAGCATAAAATAGGTTATCAAAAGTTCCCCATGCAATTGGGTAAATACAGCTGCCCACACCTTGTGGGAGCTAAGGTTGTTTGTAATGAGTTAATGCCTTTGAATTTGGGCCTATATACTACCAGGAAGCATTTTGATCCAAAGAAAAAGATGAATGCCTTGCTTTCTTCAATCTCTAATAAACATTTCAACTTGCTAGAGGATTTCTAGAGTGATATCCAAGATGAATATGACCTCAGGAAGAGAAATTATGAGAGGTTGCCTATCCCACTTATGGTAGAATTTGGGGTCAAAGTTGACATTCCTGAAACACTGTCAGATGATGGTGTAATTTTGGATCCTGTGTATGAAGCACAAAATATAGGTACCAAGAACTTAGAACCTATGGATTGGGATGTGGAGGAGACAGTGGATATCAAAAAAATAGCTAGACCAGTGTTGGATAGGAGTATCCAATGGGTTGTACTCAGAACCAAAGCTCCTGGGGGTCAAACTTCTAAGAAATGGAGAGGGTATCAGAGAACCGAGAGAAGAATGCCTCCCAAAGAACCTTTACAATTCTTCCCTCCTGATGTAGAGGAATTTTAGCTTAAAGCTCCGACCCAAGAATTGCCTGAGGCACATGAAGGAGAAGTTCCAATGGGATCGGTGCCCTCAACATTAGTTATGGGAGAATCATCTACCCAACTCCCTCCTACAGAGCAACAAAGTGAAGAAATGCCTAAGGGGACTCTCCATGATGAAGTTGAGCTTTAAAGGAAAAGGAAGCAAAGATGGAGATTCATGACATAGAAACAAAGTCTGATTATACTTTATCAGATAAGGAAACACAAGAGGAGATGCCTTTGGAGGAAATTGAGCATGTATTGACGAAGGAGGATCCGTGGGAATTATTTGAAGAGGCTAAGAAAGCCTCATATGCAAAGGCACATGCTGAAGCTATGGAAAAGAAAAAGGAAATAAATGCAAAGGCAGAAGCTAATGCAATACTCCAACAACAACAGTTGGAGGCCAAGCAAAAAGTTGATAAAGTGATCAAGCAGCCGAAGAAAAAGGAGCATGAGCTCAAAACAAAGGATGAAAATGACAGATTGGAGATGGTACAAAAGATGCATGAGCTAGAGGAAGAAAAGGCCAAGAAAAGAAGAGAAAGAGAGGCCCTCGAGGCCAAGTTTAAAATAATTGAAGAGGCCCATAATAAAAGAAAAGAAGAAGAATGCCTGCAGAAGAGTAAGGATGTTGAGGAGTTGGCTAACCAACAACAAAAAGAGAAGAAAGCATAGGAAAAACTCAAGGTATTGGAGGAGAAAATAAATAAATTGCTTGAAGAGAAGAGAATGTAGAGGAAGAATAACAAAATGTACAGGAGGTTGATTCTCAGTCTAGGGTTAATATACTATAGCCATTATCTTCTACAACTACTGCCTCTTCTTCTATGATGATGGCTAATACTCCGAGTGCTCCTACCTGGTTGAAGCTTGATCTTCAAAAGAAACAAATAGCTCCCCCACAGCCTCTTAATTGGGAAGATATGATGAAGGAAATTGAAAAGGAGAGACCCAAGAAGAGGGCTATAATTCTTCACTCCTTAAGACTAACTAAGGTAGGAGAAATTATTGCAAAATTTGCAATACCATTAGTGGATAAAGATATGGGACACATGCAGGTCACTGACTACCAACTAGGCATTGTCAATTTAGGAAGGCCTACAAGAAATCAGGAGATGAACCTGATTGATGTTGTAGCATCATCCACCAAGTTAAGGATGATGAAGGACAAGTAGACAAAGGATGAGCTCAAAGATCAGTTGGATCAACTGCACACATTTTTGAAGGATGTTTTTGCTCCTAGATCACAACAAATTGTTGCCTTAGAGACACCAGTTTTGCTTAGTAAAAGAGAGTTGGATGATTTGGTGCAAATAAATAATAAGGCTAGGATGATGGATAGATGGACAGACAAGCTTAACCAAGAGGTTTGAGAGGTGTTAGTAAGCAGTTTTGAGATCCATAAGATTGCATTAGAGTTAATAGAGGAAATGAAGCACCATACTGAAACATTGGAACAACAGGAGGAAGAATATAGAGCATATGTCCAGAGGATAAAGGATATCAATAAATTTCCAAAGTCAATTCTTCTTGAGCAGTCAATGCTTGAGGAAGACAATGCAAACTTCTTGGAAAAAGCCTCTAGCATAATCTGGCTCAAATTTGATTTTATATAGAAAACATAGGAATGAAATCCAAGATGCTAGTAAGGATTTGAATGAACGACTTGATGAACTAGAAGTTGTAGCTATGTTATTTAATGTTGATATACCAGTTAAAGAGGGCCTGCCTCTAAGTCAAATAAAAGAGAAATGGGACAATAGATTTCAAGAGGTTATGAAAAAAGAGGATGATGGAGAGGATCTATTGTTAGATAGATTGATGGATGTCAGGGAAGGAGTGAAGGCTGCAAGAAAAGAGTTGACTAAATTGAAAGACATGAAGGGGTTTCCCTCCACATAACTAAAGAGAATTAAATTTGAGGACATCTGGATTGATGGGCCAGATATAGATATTCTTCAACAGGTCTTCTCCTGTTATGATGAATACATTCTGGAGAAAACTACACAAGAATGAGCTGGCGGTCTATTTTGGGCACATGACTTTCCCCCTCTTTCTTTCTTTCCTATTTCACAGGGCAATCAATGTTGGAACTGGAGATCAGCTAGTCCAAGTTTTTGAGGAGATTTCAATTCCTTAATTTATGGATCTCAATTTTGATTGAGAGGAATTTATGCTTTGCATGCCTATATGTATTTTTGGGTGCCATATTGTAAAGGTGGGCTAATAAGAGTAGAATTAGCCCCTTGATAGTAGGAGATAGGAATTTTCATAGCTTTGAAAGGATAATTTGTTTTTCTTAAGTTACAGTTGAATATACAATACACTTTTTACATAGTATTATGTTGAAATTGAGTTTACTAGATGAGGTTAGTGAATCATAATCTGTCTGTATGCCAGTGAGTTTGTTGAAGCATAAATGTTTCTTATTTGATGAGAATCCATAGAAGGAACCAAATTTCAAAGATTATTTCATTAAATTGTCTATGGATGGAATTTTTGAAAGTCTATTGATCTATGAGTTTAGCAACGAATGATATTTTGTTATTTTTTCTTTTAAATCTTAAAAATTATTGTGATGTGTGATTGTGATGGTTAAACTAAGCACTGTAGATGCATGCAATAGTATGGATTGTTCTGTAAATTGCATCATGTTATGGTTTTTCTTGATCTATTGAAGGAACATTCATTGTTGAAAGTATATGTCTGGATATTAGATAATTTTATTCATGTTTCACTGATTTATGCCCTGATCTATCTTTTTCTGTTTATTTAAACCCCCTTTTCATTAAGTATAGATTCATGTATTCGTTGTTGCTTTCATTCCTTATTACTAGCAAAGGCCCCTTTAACATTACAGCTGCATGGACCAATTGAGTGACACCAAACAGTTGAGAACCAACTACCAGGACATTGGGAGTTAGGCTACTATATGTTTTCTTTCTTTTTCAAGAGAAATAGAGTAGAGATATTTTGTTTAACGTTGTTTGTGTCATTTTCACCATCAACAGATCTAGCGCTAGAAGGAGGGTCTGAAGGAACAAGTTGGCTCGGATTGTGTCATTCTCATGGGAAAAATATGGGAGAATTCTGAGATCCTCTACCGACCCTGAACCTTTAAAAGAACTCCAAACCTCGGTTAGGCATAGGCCCCAAGCTCGTAGGATTTTGATCCCACCATTTCCACCACCACTTACTCCACTTGGATTTCAACCAAATCCACGTACAACACCCCCAGTTCAACCAACACCACCCCCAATTAAAGTAGTATCACCCCCAGTTCGACTAGTGTCACCACCAATTTGGCCTATATCACCACAACCTGCTCAACCAATCCCACCACCACCCATGGCTTACTTTGTGAATAACCCCTCTCTACTAGGGACTATTCCTGGGGGAATCCATGATCTACCAAAGAATCCATAAAGGTTTTTCCCCAAGTACATGCATGGATAATCAAGAAGTGTTGAGGAACATATACAAGAATTCAAGGATGTTTGTACCCGTGCTCAAGTGGCTCACCAAGATGTGGTATGTAGATTGTTTCCTTATTGTTTGGGAGACATGGAATACAACTGGTATCTAAATTTGCCTCAGACATCTATTCGGAGCTAGGTAGATTTAGAAAATGCCTTCATTAATCAGTTTCAATTCTACGCAGACCTGGCCATCTTGTATCATCAGTTCACTACCATAAGAAAGGAACATCATGAACCATCGCCTTTTTTTAACACTAGATTCCAAAGGATGTTCCACAAGTACTTAGTGGCTGAAAATATTGTCATTCTGGCATATTTAAGAGTTGTTGGTCCCTTGATTGGCTCATTCTTGCAGAGAACCTATGCTGTCAATGAGATTGACTCTTTGTCTAAAGCTTATCATCTAGCCATTAAATTGCAACAGCAGATAAGTCTTCAATCAGGAAGTTTAGGAGGAGCTCTCCCTCCCCTGGGTTATTAGATGCCTCACCTACCATGCCCTTTTTCGCCAATGGCATGTAGTATTCTTCCCAACAATATCAAAACTACCAGTAGCAAGGGGAGGGTCAACTCATGTTCATTTTCTATTTGTAGGGCTTAATGTGCAAAATGAACAAACTGTTCAATTAACCAACAAGGTGGAGACTCTTAAAAATACTCTATCTCAAATATCCAATGACATGGCCCAACTCAGACATAACCCCCCTCAGAACCAAAACTAGAATTATCAGAATCAGGGAGGTTATAACAACCAGGGTAGTTATTCCAATTAGAATGCAAACCAGAACACCAATAGGAACTTCCGGAACCAAAACTCCTCTAACCAAAATTATCAAAATCAGAACAGAGGATACAATCAGACATCCAACAACAACAATAGGCAGTGGAACACTGGACCCAACAATGGGGGAGTTCCTCATAGCTATCAGTCTGGTGAGGATAAAACACATACTGCTAAGGTGGTAGACCTCAATTTCATGACTAGTTGGTGTAGACTACAGAATACTGCAGCACATTCTACGGTCAATTACCTAGAGATGGAGAAAATGGTAAAGATTATGCAAGCTAATTCCCACCCTCCACAAGGAAATTCCAATCAAGATATTGGGTCAGTAAATACTGCTATGAATTACAAGACGATTGAGGAAAAATATCAATTTCCCATGTAGGGAGACAATGAACAAGAAGAGGATGTGTATGATGCCCAAGCCTTCCAATCCAAATGTGGTCACTTTATGAGAAATCAGAATAAGGGCCCATTTACTACATCTACACTCCCAAACAACATGGTCCCACCTGATTAGAATGTAGATAATAACCCACTGCCACTAAAGGGACCTTCTGACTCTCATAATAAAGGTAATCCACCTTCTTTTCCTAAATATCAAGCTAGGAATGATTCAAAATTTTATTTTATTGCATAATTGCAGAGACAAAAGACATCATTGTCATTATTTGAGATTATGAAGTGGTGCTCGGCTCAATGGGAAGTTGTGTTGAAAGCCTTGGAGGAGGTGGATCGTTCAAAAGGAAAAGGTAAAGTGACTCCAGTGAAGGAGAGAAATGCGGCCACCTATAAAGGTAAGACCAGTACCCCACCTTTCCTTTTGAGTTTAAGGATCTTTGGAAAGAATCTGCATAATTGTCTGTTGGACTCTGGAGCATCGAGTAATGTTTTTCCCTTTTCAATTTGCAAGAAACTAGGAATAAGTCTTGCCCAGACTAATAAGAAAGTGATTTAGTTAGACAAAACTAAGGTTAATGTGGTGGGAGAACTGAAGAACATGCATGTACAGGTTGGGTCAGATCTAAGGATCGAAACTTACATAGATATCCAAGTGGCTGATATCCCAGAAACATATGGTATGCTCCTAATTCGGGAGCTAATGAAGAGTATTGGGGGATATTTGTCTTTGGATTTTTCTCACATGTGGCTACCCTAGAAAGGAATAGAAACACATATTAGAATTGAGAGTGAGCCTAGGCTCAAAAACATGATTACAGAATATGATTCTCCAAATGAAGTAGCATACTTCGAGACTGAGATAGGATTTTACAAGCAAGAGGAAGTCATGACCTTCTTAGTACTTAATCCTGATGATGCACTGCCCCTAGGACAAAATGACCCAATGATCTCGATCAACCAACAAGTTCTGGTAAGAAAATTGCAGCAAGATAGGTTGTTATTAGGAGAAGAGACTGATTTGAGCAGTTTGTTGCTTCCTAATTGGTATAGGATACATTATTAGAATCATTATGAATTGACATGTCAACCCTGCCTAGATATCTTAAACCACATAGGTCAACCTCAACTGACCAGCTAAGGTCAATCTCAAGAACCCATCAATGAATTCCCATTTGAAGCTAAGGACGCTACCATCCTCACTAGAACAGTCCTTTCTCAAGGGGAAGATTCTGCACCATTAGAGAAGACTCGAGTTCTATGCTCTGACTTTCAAGAGAAGATTGAGGTGTCTAACCCTTTCTCTAATACACTCGCCCCGGATACTCTAGCAATGCCTAAGGCATTGATAAAAAATGAATTGGATTGAAACTTGATCCAAGAATTTGTTTAGGAAGTGATTCTTGGGCAAGCTGTAAATATAGAAAAACCCTTAAGTGAGCCTGGCCCCCAGTCATTTCCAACTCTTGATGACCCGCAAAATTTTGAGCCGCCACACATTCCAAGTTAGTCATCCTCTGTTATCCCTAAAAGGAAGGAGCTTCTAGCTAAATACCAACCGTGGAGTCTTAAATTTAATGGCTCCAAGTCTAAAGTAGGAAGTGGAGCAAGGATTGAACTAACCAACCCAAAAGGAAAGACTTACTTTGCATCTTACAGGTTGCAATTTGGCTGCACAAACAATGTGGCAGAATATGAAGCACTTGCTCATGGACTTATGTTTGCTCATAAAAAGAAGGTCACTGCTCTCAGGGTAATGGGGGATTGTGAAGTAATTGTAAATCAGGTACATATCCAGTATACTTGTCATAACAAAAGGTCGGTTGGGTACAAAAATAGAATTTGGAATCTGATTGAAGACTTTGATGCTTTTGGGATCATTCTGGTCCCTAGAGAAGCTAATCAAATTGCAGATGCCCTTGTCATTGCTCCTAGCACCTTGGAACCCATGGAAGATTCTAACCTAAAGATATTTTTAGTTGATTTAGTCTCAGTCCTAGCTGTCCCTGATAATGTCTGGAATTTTCAAGCATTCGATGATGACCAACATATATTGGCCTTTTTGGCAAGTTCAGATGTCTTCGAAGGATAGATAATAGATGAATCGAAAAGAGATCAGGGAGATTGGGATCCTGAGAAGGATGATGAAGAAGGGATATTGGATTTGAAAAGTAATAGTATTCCAAAAGGGATGGTAACTTTGGAGAGAATATTTGATTTTGACCCATAGGCTCGTCAAAGGGTAACCACAAAGAGTGAGGGAGGGAAATATGAATCTTTCAATTTGACTCACTAGGCCCTGAAAGGAATGTCCTTATAGGAAAGACTTGTCCTCAAGAAATCAAGGACAAGATAGTCAAAGTTTTGGAGTAGAACATTGCAGCCATTGCTTGGAGTGATGATGACCTAAAAACCTTTGACACTTTGGTGATCACACATACCATACCTCTCAAGCTAGAAGCCAAGCCCTTCTGTCAAAAATAACGGCTGGACAATGCTTTGATTGAGCCCCTGATCTAGAAGGAGGTGCAAAAGATATTATCTACAAGAATAATCTTCCCATTCATACATTCTACGTGGGTTGCAAATTTAGTTCCTATGCGCAAGAAAAATTAGAATGTTAGGACATGTCATGTATGCCAAAACTTTGCACCCAAGGAAAGAAATCGGGCAATTCCTTTGCAACCAGTGTATGAGGTAAGGTCATTTTCTCAATGGGCACTAGACTTCGTAGTTGTTATTAACCCAAAATATTCTATATTTCACAAGTTCATCTTGTCTGCAACTAACTATTGTACCCGTTGGACCAAGGCCTAGCCCTACAAAAATAGCACCACAGAAGTGGTTATCAATTTTTTGACTGAGAACATCACTACTAGGTTTGGATTTCCATTTTCCCTGGTATGTGATAATGGCCCTGCTTTTTCTTCAGTTGAATTCATTCAATGGGCTTATGAACATAAAATTCTTTTGAAGTATTCATCCAATTACTACCCTCAGGGAAATGGAGTGGTTGATTCCACTAATAAAAACCTATTGGAAGTAATAAGAAAGTTGTTATAAAATAATCCTAGGGTCTGGCACACCCAGTTGAGATTTTCCTTGTGAGCAGATCGAACCCGAATCAAAGCAGCCCTAGGAAATTCACCATTTAAGTTAGTCTATGGCCAAGACCCAATCTTCCTGATCCACTTGCAAATACCTGTCCTTAAGTTTATGTAGGAATTTTATACACAGGATTATAGGATCGAGGTCAGATTAATCAATTTTCTTAACATGGAGGAAAAGAGAGATGTTGCTTTGCAGGAATTCTCCAAGCATCATGTTGTTGTCAAATGCTGGTTTGAAAAAAGGGCCAAGGTAAAGGCCTTTAGGATATCAGACCTTGTGTTACTATGGGATAATGCTAGAGAGAAGAAGGGAGATCACTAGAAATTTGATAGACTCTGGTTAGGTTTGTATCAAGTGGCTAAGATACTATTCGAGAATGCTTTTCATTTAAGTACCTTAATAGGAGGACCTGTTCCATTGCCAATTAATGGTCAGTTTCTCAAGTACTACTTTGGTTCATAAAAGGTCTGATATTTTGAATAAATGTATTATATTGTATCATATGTAATTAAGTTTTTCCTTTTTTTACTTTTTTCTTTTTTCTTTTTTTTTGTTTGTTTTTGTTCTTTTCTTTTTCTTTGTTTCTTTTTGTCTTGTGTTTCGTTGGGGATCTTCATTTATATCCATCACAAGAAAAGGGGGTTGTTATTCAAAGTATGCTACGAGCACTAAGAAATTGATTTAGGTATTTTCATTAGGCATCTTTGAAAGGATTTTGTTCTAAGACCTCATATATTCTGATCATTCTAATGTTGGTTTGAAAAGTTATTAAGGGTAGAAGGTACATTGTGAATATCTCATGAATTATGATCAAAATATGTCACCAAAATAGATAAACATCTACCTAAGTAAATACCTATCTATTTTAGGGTGGCTTTACCTCCGATTCAAGTGAAAAATCTAATTCCAAGACTGTCATGAAATTCATTGTAGTTCTCAACCCATTTTTCAGATCAATCCTATCTGAGTATTGAGAAAAGTGCATAAGAGGTTTCTATAAGTGAAGCTCAAGTAAAAAAAAAAAGAGAAAGAAAGGAAAAGGAAAGCTCAATGTCAAATGGGTGAATCAATTATCTCTACTGGGGCTATGGACGCCTATCTGGTAGTAGAGAAATGCTTTGAGAGAACTAGAGGTATCTTCGTCGAGGCTATAGACACGTGTCTAGCAGCAGAGCTATTCCCAAGATTTCATTGCACGATAGTTAAAGGACTCAACCTATGTAGCTTGAATCTTAGGTATAGTTTTTTAGGAGTAGAGAAAGTATCTATAAATAATGATCCACAATATATGCACACACTTAGATTAATAAATCTCCATGAGCACATACATCTGAGATTCCAACTCAATTTTATTCTATATATCTGATCTTATTCAAGTTAGCATGCTTCATAAGCCAAGAGATTTTTGGGTGACTGAATTTTTTGGGTATCTTTGAAAATAGGTAAACCATTTTACCAGTCGAGTCACCATTTTTTGTGCCTTGTATAGCCACCCCATCTTTTTCCTTGGTCAAAATGCGTCCCCCTTTTTATTTATTTTTCCTTGGTTGTTTTCAACAAAGTTTGGAGTTTGTTTTCTCCAACACTTTTTTTTTCTTTTGTTGTTCTACCGGAACCGGAACGGAATCAGGTTTGAAACTATTTTTAAGGATTCCATTATGATCCCGATCTCGGTTGTCTTTTCGTTCATCTTTTAGGTTTGTCTTTGCCAAAGCTGGAGCCGGAATTGATGTTAAGTCTGGGGTTTATTCATAGTCCCGATTTATTTTCCATCCCACCTCCACCTCTGCCTTTTGGTTTGTTCAGTTGGACTTAAGATCAGTAATGTGTTTTTGCTTGTTTCGGTCTTGGTGTCTTTTGTTTTTTTCTTTCTTTCTTTTTTTTCTTTGTTCACAGAATTAGAACCGGAATGGAACCAAACTCGAAAATTTGACAAAGTTTCTGAATCAACTTCCATATCGATTCTGATCCCGCCATTTTGTTTTATTGTTTGACTTTACTTCAGTCGCACGACAGTAATGTGTTAGTTCCCTCTATGACTCCAACTCTGATCTACCACATTTATGGCATTAATTACAGGTTCCATGCATGTATGAAGCCATTGTTTTAACCTTAATTAAGGATTAACTAGATGTTATCATCACTATTTAAATATTAAGGACAAACCAGAGCTGCAGGGGAGCATTTTGGGCTCATGATTCAATTGAAAGTGAGGTAGTTGTATGCAGATTCACATCAGAGGCCTAGCATATTTGATTTCATTTGAAGTTAGGGTTTATGTTCTTCATTTTGTTTCTTTCACATTTTTGTTATGTTCAGTCATTTGTGGTTCGCATGGATTTGAGACTCTTTCATTTTCTTTCGAGTTCATGTTATTCATTTTTTGCGTATTCTCTTTTGTTTTGTTTTCTGGTTTTTGTTTTGTCTTTTATGTTTTTGGCTTTTCTTGTTTGTTCGTTTCTATTATGGTCATTTTCATGTTTTAGTCGTGACCGTACCATGATGCCCTAGTTTTCAAACATAAATTAGCTGCTACTCTACGTTTATGGGGTTTGTTGATTTACTGTTTTGCTTGCAGGTTCTGCTACAAATCAACTTTATTAGTTTTTGAATAGGGTTAAGTTTGTGCCCTAATTATTTAAACTTGAGGCTTTATAAATTAGGGTTTTGACGCGTTTATGTTTAAATTGAAAATGATACCCTAGTTGTTACGGTTTCTACTCAATCATATGGGGATGGTCTCGTGCGGTTATTTTTAAGCCCCCCTTGATCTGTCATGACCTAGTCTTTAGGTTATGATGTCATCCATTATTCTGTTAAAGTTTCAAGTGACGTCATGATGATTTTAAATGGAATCAGAATCAGAATCAATTTTGATCTTAAACCTTGATTTGTAATAAGTGTTAATTACCATTTTCATCCTGTCTCCTATCCTACTTCCAATAAGAAACGGGCTTTCAAAATATTGTTAACAATGGTGAAACCGGAACCGGAGTCAAATTTATATTTGAAATTTCTTCATGATACAAAATCGGTTTCCATTTTGATTCTGATTACAGTTGCCATCCCGATCCCGTCTCCAATCTCATCGTATAGTTTATTGTAAACTCACTGCCTATTCTGGTCTCGACCCCGACAGTGTTTTTGAAGGAGGATTTTTTGGATGTCTTATGCCTAATTCCTCCTCTGGTATGTATGAAATGGTAAGATCTCTAATCATGTTTTTGTTATACTTCTTATAGATCTAATATGTGGTTTTTATTGTAGGAAACTAAAATATGTCTGAAGCATCAAGAGAGACTTCTCAGAGGAGACATGCTGTAGAAACTTCAAAGGCAGCAATTAAGTCTAAAAAGGTTAAACCTGAATAGCTCCCTTATACCTTGAGATATAATCATCAGGGTCTTGTTGCCACTGCTAGCAAGGTGGAATTTGATTGGGCCGATATAACTGACACAAATTTGGGTCCATTTAATTATGAGGAGTTGTACTCAGAGACATTTGTTGAGGACGTGTCAGGGAGAATTGAAAGGATAGTTGAGTCTGGTTTGGCTCACATTACTATGTTTCCTCTATCAATCCAATGCCCTGAATTGATAATGACAATAGCTGGAGCTTACAATTCGGCCACCAGACAATGTGTGGATTCACAAGGCAATGTGATCATTGACTTGACTCCTCAAATGTTTCAATTTATGTTCAGTGTCCCTAATCCAAAGAATCTTGCACAGCTTAATGAGGCAAAATCTTTAGAAATATACAATAGTTACAAGGAGACCAATAAGGCTAATTCAAACAAGAAATGGTTAAGAATGGAGAAGAAGTCTCTTACAAAGCTCTCAAATCAGCCAAAAAGGCAGAGTTCTACAAAGAGGTGGAAGATATTATAATGATGGTATCTAGAGTCTTTGGGAAGAGACATGCTTTTAATTTTAAGGAATGGATGTTTCCATTCATTCAAACAATCTTGGATGGCAGGTAGTAGTTCGATTGGCCCAAGATTGTCTCAAAGAGCTTACATAATCAGTTCATAAGAGTGAGGGAAACTAAGAGCTTCTTTATGACCTCTTATGTTGTCTATGCAAAAGAAAGGGGAAGCATCTTTCCAAGATTAAATAGAGTAGGAGTATTGGGAGAAGCTGATGGAAAAAACAAAGTATGGAACCATTATGACTAACTGTCCCTGCATATTTTTGAGTTACATTTTAGAAGAGTTAATGATGCATTTTTGTATGTAGTTATTAACCAACTTAATGGAGATGCAAGGTATAGACTAAGCCAGGAGGCCATGGCATTCATTACAGAATGGGGGTGTTGGTATATCCAGTACCCCAAATTTACTTATTTATGGTTGGCTGGGTTTGAGGGTCATCCTCACTTGCTCCCTAGATGTTGCAGTAACAGAATAGTCTTAATGGAGTTTCTTTAACAAGCTTTGGGGGTCAATGAAAAGTTTGGAATAAAGTATAAAACATGTTGTCACAAGTTCCCCATGCATTTGGGTGAATACAACTGCCCACACCTTGTGGGAGCTAAGGTTGTTTGTAATGAGTTAATGCATTTGAAGTTGGGCCTATATATTGCTAGGAAGCATTTTGATCTGAAGAAAAAGATGAATGCCTTGCTTTCTTTAGTCTTTGATAAACATTTCAACTTGCTGGAGGACTTCTAGAGTGATATCCAAGATGAATATGACCTCAGGAAGAGAAATTATGAGAGGTTGCCTGTCCCACTTATGGTAGAATTTGGGGTCAAAGTTGACATTCCTGAAACACTGTCAGATGATGGTGTAATTTTTGATCCTGTGTATGAAGCATGAAATATAGGTACCAAGAACTTAGACCCTATGGATTGGGATGTGGAGGAGACAGTGGATATCAAAAAAATAGCTAGACTAGTGTTGGATAGGAGTATCTAATGGGTTGTACTCAGAACCAAAGCTCCTGGGGGTCAAACTTCTAAGAAAGGGAGAGGGTATCAGAGAACCAAGAGAAGAATGCCTCCCAAAGAACCTTTACAATTCTTCCCTCCTGATGTAGAGGAATTTTAGCTTAAAGCTCCGACCCAAGAATTTCCCGAGGCACATGAAGGAGAAGTTCCAATGGGATCGGTGCCCTCAACAGTAGTTATGGGAGAATCATCTACCCAACTCCCTCCTATAGAGCAAAAAAGTGAAGAAATGCCTAAGGGGACTCTCCATGATGAAGCTGAGGCTTTAAAGGAAAAGGAAGCGAAGATGGAGATTCATGACATAGAAACAGACTTTGATTATACTTTATCAGATAAGGAGACACAAGAGGAGATGCCTAGAGGAAACTGAGCATGTGTTGATGAAGGAGGAATAGTGGGCATTATTTGAAGAGGCTAAGAAAGCCTCAGATGCACTAGCACATGCTGAAGTTGTGGCAAAGCAAAAGGAAATAGATGCAAAGAAAGAAGATGATGCAGTACTCCAACAACAACAGTTGGAGGCCAAGAAGAAAGCTAATGAAGTGATCAAGTAACAACAGAAAAAGGAGCATGAGCTCAGAACAAAGGATGAAAATGATAGATTGGAGATGGTATGAAAGATACATGATCTAGAGGAAGAAAAGGCCAAGCAAAGAAGAGAAAGAGAGGCCCTTGAGGCCACGTTTAAATTTTTTGAAGAGGCCCATAAGAAAAGAAAAGAAGAAGAATTCCTGCAGAAGAGTAAGGATGTTGAGGAGCTAGCTAAGCACTAACAAAAAGAGAAGGAAGCATCGGATAAACTCAAGGTATTGGAGGAGGAAATTAATAAACTGCTTGAAGAGAAGAGAATGTAGAGGAAGAACAACAAAATTTATAGGAGGTTGATTCTCAGCCTAGGGTTAATGTAACACAACCATTATCTTCTACAACTGTTGCCTCTTTTTCTACGGTAATGGCTACTACTTTGAGTGCTCCTACCTGGTTGAAGCTTGATCTTCAAAAGAAACAAATAGCTCCCCCACAGCCTCTTAATTTGCAAGATATGATGAAGGAAATTGAAAAGGAGAGACCCAATAAGAGGGCTAGAATTATTCACTCCACAAGACTAACTAAGGTAGGAGAAATTATTGCAGAATGTGCAATACCAGTAGTGGATAAAGATATGGGAGACATGCAGGTCATTGACTACCAACTAGGCACTATCAATTTAGGAAGGCCTACAAGAAATCAGCAGATGAACCTGATTCATGTTGTAGCATCATCCACCAAGTCAAGGATGATGAAGGACAAGTAGAGAAAGGATGAGCTCAAAGCTCAGTTGGATCAACTGCACACGTTTTTGAAGGATGTTTCTGCTCCTAGATCACAACAAATTTCTGCCTTAGAGACACTAGTTTTTCTCAGCAAAAGAGAGGTGGATGATTTGGTGCAAATAAAGAATAAGGCTGGTATGATGGGAAGATGGATAGACAAGCTTAACCAAGAGGTTGGAGAGGTGTTAGTAAGTAGTTTTGAGATCCATAAGATGGCATTAGAGTTAATAGAGGAAATGAAGCACCATACTGAAATATTGGAACAACAGGAGGAAGAATATAGAGGACATGTCCAAAGCATAAAGGATATCAATAAATAGCCAAAGTCAATTCTTCTTGAGCAGTCAATCTTTGTGGAAGACAATGCATAATTCTTGGAAAAATCCTCTAGCATAATCCAACTCAGATTTGACTTTATATACAAGCATAGGAATGAAATCCAAGATGCTAGTAAGGATTTGAATGAACAACTTGATGAACTAGAAGCTACTGTAGCTATGCTAGTTAATATTGATATACCGGTTAAAGAGGGCCTACCTCTAAGTCAACTAAAAGAGAAATGGGACAATAGATTTAAAGAGGTTATGCAAAAAGAGGATGATGGAGAGGATCTATTGTTAGCTAGATTGATGGATGTTAGGGAAGGAGTGAAGGCTGCAAGAAAAGAGTTGACTAAATTGAAATACATGAAGGGGTTTGCCTCCGCATAACTGAAGAGAATTAAATTTGAGGACAGCTGGATTGATGGTCCGGATATAGATATTCTTCAATAGGTCTTCTCTAGTTATGATGAATACATTTTGTAGAAAACTACACAATAATGAATTGGTGATCTATTTTGGGTGCATGAATTTCCCCCTCTTTCTTTCTTTCCTATTTCACAGGGCAATCAATGTTGAAACTAAAGATCAGCTAGTCCAAGTTTCTGAGGAAATTTCAATTCCTTAATTTGTGGATCTCAATTTTGATTGAGAGGAATTTATGCTTTGCACGCCTATATGTATTTTTGGGTGTCATATTTTAAAGGTGGGCTAATAAGAGTAGAATTATCCACTTGATAGTAGGAGATAGGAATTTTCATAGCTTTGCAAGGATACTTTGTTTTTCTTAAGTTACAGTTGAATATAGAATACACTTTTTACATAGTGTTATGTTGAAATTGATTTTACTGGATGAGGTTAGTGAATCATAATCTGTCTGTATGCCAATGAGTTTGCTGAAGCATAAATGTTTCTTATTTGATGAGAATCAATAGAAGGAATGAGATTTCAAAGATTATTTCATTAAATTGTCTATGGATGGAATTTTTGAAAGTCTGTTGATCTATGATTTTAGCAACGAATGAGAGTTTGTTCTTTTTTCTTTTAAATCTTAAAAATTATTGTGATGTGTGATTGTGATGGTTAAACTAAGCACCGTAGATGCATGCAATAGTATGGATTGTTCTGTAAACTGTATCATGTTATGGTTTTTCTTGATCTATTGAAGGAACATTCATTGCTGAAAGTATATGTTTGGATATTAGATAATTTTATTCATGTTTCACTGATTTATGCCTTGATCTATCTTTTTCTATTTATTTAAACCCCCTTTCCATTAAGTATAGATTGATGAATCTATTGTTGCTTGTATTCCTTATTACCAGAAAAGGCCCCTTGAACATTACAGTTGCATGGACCAATTGAGTGACACCAAACAGTTGAGAACCAACTACCAGGACCTTGGGAGTTAGGCTACTATATGTTGTCTTTCTTTTTCAGGAGAAATAGAGTAGAGATGTTTTGTTTAACGTTGTTTGTGTCATTTTACCATCAACACTTATGTTTATGGACAAAAATATCTAGATGGAGGGAATCATTATCAGTGAATGTGAGATGATGCATGGATGTGAGACACCCTACCATTCATTGAAATTGGTTGATATTTAGATCAATGGGTACTAAAGACTCTTTGAGAGCCTTATCTAGAATATACTTGTGAAGGGGAGATATATGTAATGTTAGGAAAAGGTGTGTTGTCCACCTTGCATAATGTTATAATATACTATTTATTTATTATTTGGTGCACCTAGGGAATCTAGGGATGTGTGCATCACATAGGTCTAGCATTCTTGGGGCCACTTTATGTGTTGAATGTAAAATTATATTAAATATTTAATGTGGGTTACATATGGGAAAAATACTTTATGTTGGAAAAACTTAGTACCAATATTAAATAAGGGGTTAATGGTTTTGTAAGATCATGGTATTAGTCGCATAGTTTTATGTAATACCACTTTGAGGTTTTGTATGAGCTTGCTTCTATAATATCAAACACATGGGTAGTTTCCTAAGGTTGGCTCTTGTTAGCATTTGTGAAGGTTTAAGCATGGCATGGGATGTGTGGTTACATGATTGTTCACATGGAGTGCTTGTAGCACTTGATGATTCAAATATGTTCATGGAATACTCTAAAGATGTATTCTAATGTTTATTGAGCTTAATAATACATGGTTGATGGATGCTTTTGGAGGCTATGTTTTTCCCTCTTGAGGGTTTTCCTAGGGTACGTCTTGTGCCATATTTGATGGTATGTTGTCTATTATTTGCACATAGATTCTGAATACTTGTTTGTTGATTTTGTTTCTCATTGATATCAAAGGTAGATGGGGTTTGTAATTGATAGCAATAGATGTCAAACAGAGGGTGTCAAAGGTGCATGTTTTGTCAAAGGTTTGTTCAATATCACATTAATTTCTGGTGTTGGTTTCTTTTTTTGTGTAGTGAAGTCATTGATGCTCAAGTCAAGTGTATTGTACGTTCACAGTTCATGTTGTTTCATTTTGTTGGTAAAAAGGTGATTTAAAGTAATTCAAAGTTGACTTGTCATAGATGTAAAAGTATGAAAGAATTTCTTCATGAAAAAGTAATCAGTAAAAGGTACATGTTCATGTTCATGATGCAAGAGGAAATTTTCATAGGATGTTATTGGTAGAGACATGGCCAGAATGATTTCTATTGAATATTGCCATTTATGCCTCAAAAAGTTGTAGGTTTCATGATGTTTATCACTTCATTAAAGTGCTCGTTGATTCAATGCCAAAGAGATTTATGGTGTTGTTGCATAAGTGACTCTTTTCGTGGTTCATCCTGCGATGTTGAGGGTTTGATGTCAAAGGAATGTCATCATTCAATTAGTGATATTGAGTGGTGTTGATAGGTACTTGTCAAAGGTATTCGGTGGAAGAGGTTTTCTTAAAGGTATGATTGAAGAAGGCATAGTTAACCCTAGTTCTTATACCTCTTCAAATCTTATCTTATTTTTCCATATCAAAGGAATGATGTTCTACATTAGAGGTATATTATGAATATAAAAGGTCATAGAGTAATTACATGTTTGTAAATCCATTAAGGTTTTGGTGTTGTTTAAGGTTCCTTCATTGGTTGAGAGTTTGTTTCAAATCCCTAAGGTCACTCTTCAATATACAGTTTATTTCATAAAGTTAATAACAAATTCACTTTTGTTATATTTTATAAGTGACTTGTAATAAGAGGTGAAAAGCAACTTAAGTTACTATTTTGAGGGTATGATGTACATTGGTAACTGACCCCTGTATTAGCTTAGAAGGTTAACAAATTTTGTTTGAATGTTCAAAGAAAAATCAATGTTCATAATGTTGGTGTTTTTTCGAGATAGGATTTGCAATTCTCTAAGAGGTATCCAACCTCTATAATAAAGAACTACAAAGACTAGTGGCCAACTAATGAGATTCAGTCAAAAAATGACATCTCCTACACTTTTGGCTCTATGAAACCAAGGTGGGTAAACCTAAGTGTGTTCATAAGAATGTTCTATGACAGGTAAGAACACTTCTTCTTACAGATTACAGTCCCTACACACGTAATGAGATAGTAATTACTCTCGGTATTGGTAGACCAAAGAATAATAATAGGTATCTTAGAGCAATGGGATTGAAGACTTCAATGTAAGATTTTCCTCTCGTAGAGAGATAGGGTTTAATATTTTTCTTTGTTCAGCTCTTAGACCACCATGTTTAGAATTACAGCCCCGTAGTAATCTTGAAGAAAATAGCCAGTGCCTCATCCATTGGGCAGGAGTCATACAAAACGTAATCCAGATATTATGGACATATCACCATAATGCTTTACATCATGCGAATTTTAATTTTTAAAACAACACTCCTTAGCAATCCTGAATGTATAATCATAAATCTATAAATCATTTTCAAGCAATTTTATTAACTCATTGAGTTAAAGTAGGGAAATGAAGAACACATTCAAATATACCATTGAAAGTGAATGAAAATATGATTAATAGGCTCATTCACAACTTATGACACATAATTAGGAGAGAAATTGTTTCAAAATGATTGTCATTTATTGCTTGAATATCGGTAATTACATTAGCACAGCTTGCTTTCTTCATAGAAAACCTGACCAAAAAATATATTAACTAAAACCTCCAAGAAAGCTACAGTAAATGAACTGACTGTACATATATTCAGAACCTCCTAGATCAAAAATTTGACCCTTAACAATGAGTTGTGAAATCTCCTTTATAGGACAAGAGAGCAACAAAGCATTAGGCTATATTGTTAATATCAAAATTAAATTTCACTTAGAATGAAATTTGAATTCACATTCTCACCATTGGAGAGAAAAGGGCATGATCTGAGGAATCAAAAAACGGTTACATAGTAACTAGTTGGAGAGAAAAACAAAAAAGCATGCCAAGCACGCGCACACCCATATCATCAAAAACCAACCACCGGGAAAGCAACACACACCAACCAACATTAAGTTGACCCACGGCCCCAGTACAGGCGACCGCTTTGAGTTCTCACCTCAGTAAGAAGTGGAAACACCTTCTTCCCTCCAGCCACATCAGCACAACACCCAGCAACCTGGCACGATGCCACTACAGTTATTGGTTCGACTACAAGGACCTCTTCATTTACACCCATGAGCTCGGTCAAAGCCACCAGGTAACATCGGTAATCCGAGTATGTTTCAGACTCGTTACCATCATAATTTGATGAAATCATAATAGAGGATGCGCAACGCTCAGGCCTTTTGCCAGGACTTTGAGTGTTCTAGGAGCAGGTTGCTCCTTCTCAAGCAATGACCTCCTAGCCTTTACTCTAGCACTCCTGTGCCCTATAGATTTGTCCATTGAAGAAAAATAGCTTGCAGAATACAGGAGAAAAATCACCACCTGCAAACAAAACAACTCAAAAATGCAATGATAACACTAGGTAACTTAGCAAGCATTTATAGAGTGAATTGGTGCGAGGGATATTAATTTCTTAAATGCAATACAAGTATTTGAGTGATTAGTGGCTGATATAGCCACCTTAAGAGTATTCCAGGCTCATGAAGAAACGATGTACAGCCCATCATCGCACATAACAGGAGGGCATCGTTCGCATGAAAGAAAAAATAGGGGAAGATCCTCTGGAAAAACCCGCGCCATTAATGAAATAAGTTACAGAGCGCAAAAAATCATCACACAGATGAACAACATCCCCCTTTGAATTTGAACCACTGATATGGAATAGACCTAGAAAATCGGACGACTCAAATTGAGTCAATGAGTGTTGACAATCCACATCAGTGCCTGGGAAAGAACACAGCCAATCATAACCCATGAAAATAGTAGGTCGCAACCAGACAGTAGGTCCCACTTAGCCTTGTCACTTCAAGAACAAGGCCACGTGTCACCTTTTCGCAGACCTCACAGTACTTTAGGAATATTTACTCTGATCGTGTGAAGCCTGTGAGGGAAAATTATTATTAACCCCATCATTAAATCCCTTCACTGGTGAAAAGATGGCCACTTATCACTATTGGCGCCTCGGGAAAAGACCTCGCTCCTCCATACATGCCAGATGCCGGCATCTCGCAAACCTCATACTACTTTAGTGACATTAGCAAGAAAACCTGTGAGGTTTGCGAGAAACGATCTAGATCAAAACCCGTGATCGGACGATTAGCCAAACTGCATATAGGACATGTAAATTATTCAGGTGGGACCAGCCAATACAAACTTCGGCGGTATAAATGTTTAAGCCTAGGTGGCAAAAAGAGATCGACAAACTGGGTGAAAGGGGTCGGTAAAAGCACGGAGGAAAGGCTCAACTGGATCACTTAAGTGATCGGTTACCTTTGGTAACAAGTCACCATTGAAATATAACGTAAGGGTTTCAAAAGTTGACAATTTATATTACCGTGGGTAATATAAAACCTTGAAACCCCCCTTTGAAAATCAAAAAGTCCCATCAGTGGCTCTGATTGGGGATGTATGCCCCCTGCGGGCATAGCAAGAATCCAGAATATCTGAATTCGCAGATAGATTACTAAATTGCACAAGTGCCTTGATAGATATTTCACCATGCTTTTTCAATTGGACTTGTGCATACTAACTTGGTGGCCCTAGGCCGCCAAACAAGAGAAATCAAAATTTACCCCTATCAAAAACAAAATTCTCAGGTACCTGAAGTAAACCAAGTCTACGGTCTTTACTTCTTGATGCTTCAAAATTAATGGGATAATTAATATGCCTAGAAGCATCATAATGTTTACTTATACTCCCTTGCACCAATTTAGTCAATGCCCTATACCCAAACTTCAAAAGCAACATATGACCATGATAGTATTTTACCTTACTCTGCCCCTAGTCATATTTCACATAATGTTGGCTTAATTGAGCTAATAAGTAGAAACATTCATAACTTATTTGGTCTGTAACATCACACATTCTGGCATCATCATCAGCATAGAACTAAAAACTTTCATATAAAACAGTGTGCATGTTATCCATACTTCCATTGCTCAACAAAGATGATACATAACTCGAGGAATCCCCACCCTGGAATTTCCCACATAAGTTTGGTTGCCAACATCTGAATTTTGTCAATTTGGAATACATCCTAGCATTACAAATGTCGGCAATACTAGCTACATCATTCTCTAGGGAATGTGTAAACACATTCATCTCAGGTCTCTCAATATACATCTTGCCCTGTACTTCTTCATTTATTCTCAAATGAAAACTCTCAAAGACAGAGTCAAATACATCAATTTCAACCTAGTCAAAAGAGAAAGAGAAATATGCACTGGCCTCCTTGTACTCCACACCACCTGTTGTATGTGTTAACTTATAAGTGAAAATTTTGGCACAAGCTGAAAATTTTTCACCAGCAATATCAATGTCACCTTCATTATAAGCTGAGAACTTTTCACCAGCAATATCAATGTCACTTTCATTATAAGCTGAGAAATTTTAACCAGCAATATCAATGTAAGAAGGTAACAACACATCCATCTCAACTTCACATAAGCATTCAGGAAAATTCATAGTACCAGCATATTCATCAATATATTGGTTGTCTCCAGTACTATTCTTTTGATCACACACTTTATTGTCCTCAAATTCCTCAACATTTATACAATAAGCTTGTTCCATTGCCAATATACCTGGAGTATACTCTAAAAATTTATCATTTGAAAGTTGTTCCCTCAGTTGGAAACAAGTAAGAACATGAGGTTCTACATTTCCATACAACTCTGGTAAAAATAAAAGCTTAGTTCCATCCTCAGTACTGCAATCACTGCATCTGAAATCACAATCACTGGCCTGTATCAAAATCTCAGTGACATGAGCATTACATTCAGGATTAGGAAACACGATGGGTGTCTCATACAATCCTTCCTCATGTATCCCCTCAAATTCCTTTGTGGCTATCCAAATTTCTTCAAAAGGGTAAGCATTATCTTCATTTTGTGTTGATACATTCGTAGCTAATTCTGCAATCTCTATCCATTTAATGACTTGAGCCAAATTAGCAGATTTTAATTCTTCTGGCAGAGCACTTAGCCCTGGTTTGTAATGTTCACAAAATAAATCAATGCATTCATAGTCATTAGGTCTATGACTTCTAGGAATTTATATTAAAGCACTTAAAAATCTCAAGAAAAACTCATATGGTGATTCTTTCTCTTGCCTCTTCATATCATACAATTCTGCTACAAGAGAAGTTTGATCATCATCATTCAATTTAGTCTGGCTTTCAACTTGGATCTCATTATCATTACACTGCAATGGTGAAGATATAACAGCTTTAAAAACACCCTTATCATAATCAGTGCTCTGAGTAGCCAACTCTGACATTTTACTAGTACTAGTTAGGCTAGGGTAATCAATACTTGCAGCCAAATACCCCTTCATCATTGAGTATTTCATATTTTTTTCAATTTCCATAGCCATTTGATATGCTTGGTGCATTTTTGTAGGTTCTTTATCTCTTAGTGGGTAACCCATCCTTTTGTCAAAAGCACCAAGATATACAACTAAGCATTCAGCCTCACTCGATCTTATTTCTTTAGGGATTTATCTTAAAGCTCTTGAAAACCTAAGATTAAAATATGGGATTAGCTCCTCTTCTTTTATGTGAATTCCCATAAAACCTTTTCTTAATATGTTGGGATTGATTCATTCACCAATTTTTTCCATAAAAACTATCACGAATTGATTCCATGAGTTAACAGAATAGGTAGGTAAATAGGAAAACCAATCCCTGGCATCACCTTTCAAGGATTGCACAAAAATCTTCATGACAACATCCTCATGACTGATTTCATAATCCCCCATTACATCTACAAAATGTTATAAATTCTTAGAGGCTAATTCTGCACTTTGCCTTGTATATTTAGGAAAATACTTCCTAATCTTCTTAGGAATTGGATTAGGGTAACCACTAACATCACTAAAAATAAAAGGCATATACCTTTGAGTTACGAAACACCCTGAAGGGCTTAATGCAACTTGTTCTCTTTGTATATTTATGTCTGACTTTACATATGGGAAATCACTTATACCCATTTAAAAATTCATCAACAGTACATATGTATCAAACATATAATTTACTATCGCAACCATGATTCCATTAATGACTAAAAATAGTATTCCTTGCTTTCAGACATATGATGCAACATAAACATTGTTTCATTATTCCTTTTACATATTTCATCATTAGAAGTATGGCAAAACTAATCATTGTTCCTTTGCTAGACATCTATTTTGGAACCATTTTCATCCTTAATTACAAACACCCATCACAATTAGAAATAGTGAACTTTTTAGTTTTGATGAAATACCTGGAAATTTTTTGCAGCATGTAATAATATTTTCCTTTATATATCAACTGGTTCTTCAGATAGAGTCGCCACCTCTTCGACAGAGGACTGAATTTCAACAGAAATATGAAGTTCCTTCTCAAAACTTGTTAGATTCTAGGTCTTTTGTCTACAACAGAGTCACACCTTTCCGCTACCAGTCTCCCTCAAAACCACAATCCATCACATTCCAAATTTAACATTCAACTTCACTTAAACAAATGATTCTGGATAGCCTCCTTCAACCCTTGTGGATTCTCTTTTCTCTTTTTCTTTTAAATTTCTCATAAGTTCTCCCCAATAAAACCACCATTAGACTAATGATTCTAAAACTCTTGAATCCTTTGCCAATAGGATACCATAGATCATAGGATTGTCAGGTTCATTTCAACAGCCTCTTCCCTCTAGGGTTGAAAACATTCACTATGTAAATTCAGAATAGCAAATCTTTTGATATGACTCTATAACCATCTGCAACTGGTGATTCAAAAATTCCCCAGTAGAGTTTCCATTTTGTTGGTGATTTTTCTCGATAGGATTTGCAATTCTCTAAGAGGTAGCCAACCTCTATAATAAAGAACTACAAATACTAGTGGCCAAATAATGAGATTCAGTCAAAAACTGACATCTCCTACACTTTTGGCTCTGTGAAACCAAGGTGGGTAAACCTAAGTGTATTCATAAGAATGTTCTATGACAGGTAAGAACACTTCTTCTTAAAGATTACAGTCCCTACACACGCAATGAGATAGTAATTACTCTTGGTATTGACATACCAAAGAATAATAACAGGTATCTTAGAGCAACGGGATTGAAGACTTCAATGTAAGATTTGCCTCTCGTAGAGAGATAGGGTTTAATAATTTTCTTTGTTCAGCTCTTAGACCACCATGTTTAGAATTACAACCTCGTAGTAATCTTGAAGAAAATAGCTAGTGCCTCATCCATTGGGCAGGAGTCATACAAAACATAATCCAGATATTATGGACATATCACCATAATGCTTTACATCATGCGAATTTTAATTTTTAAAACAACACTCCTTAGCAATCCCGAATGTATAATCATAAATCTATAACTCATTTTCAAGCAATTTTATTAAAGCAGGGAAATGAAGAACAAATTCAAATATACCATTGAAAGTGAATGAAAATATCATTAATAGGCTCATTCACAACTTATCACACACAATTAGGAGAGCAATTGTTTCAAAATGATTATCATTTATTACTTGAATATCGGTAATTACATCAGCATAGCTTGCTTGCTTCATAGAAAACCTGACGAGAAAATATATTAACTAAAACCTCCAAGAAAACTAAAATAAATGAACTAACTGTACATATATTTAGAACCTCCTGGATCCAAAATTTGACCCTTAACAATGAGTCGTGAAATCTCCTTTATAGGACAAGAGAGCAACAAAGCATTAGGCTACATTGTTAATATCAAAATTAAATTTCATTAGGAATGAAATTTGAATTCACATTCCTCATCATTGGAGAGAAAATTGCATGATCCGAGGAATCAAAAAATGGTTACACAGTAACTAGTTGGAGAGAAAAACAAAAAAGCATGCCAAGCACGCGCACGCCCATATCATCAAAAACCAACCACCGGGAAAGCAACACACACCAACCAACATTAAGTTGACCCACGGCCCCAGTACAGGCAACCGCTTTGAGTTCTCACCTCAGTAAGAAGTGGAAACACCTTCTTCCCTCTAGCCACATTAGCACAACACCCAACAACCTGGCACGGTGCCACTATAGTTATTGGTTCGACTGCAAGGACCTCTTCATTTACACCCATGAGCTCGGTCAAAGCCACCAGGTAACATCGATAATCCGAGTCTGTTTCAAACCCGTTACCATCATAATTTGACGAAATCAGAATAGGGGATGCGCAATGCTCAGGCCTTTTGCCAGTACTTTGAGTAGAAACTTCGGGTGTTCTGGGAGCAAGTTGCTTCTTCTCAAGCAATGACCTCCTGGCCTTTACTCTAGCACTCCTGTGCCCTACAGATTTGTCCATTGAAGAAAATAGCTTGCAAAATACAAGAGAAAAACCATCACCTGCAAACAAAACAACTCAAAAATGCAATGATAACACTGGGTAACTTAGCAAGCATTTATAGAGTGAATTGGTGCGAGGGATATTAATTGCTTAAATGCAATACAAGTATTTGAGCGATTAGTGGGTGATATAGCCACCATAAGAGTATTCTAGGCTCATGAAGAAACGATGTACAACCCATCATCGCACATAACAGGAGGGCATCGTTCGCACGAAAGAAAAAATAGGGGAAGATCATTTGGAAAAACCCACGCCATTAATGAAATAAGTTACAGAGCGCAAAAAATCATCACATAGATGAACAACACCCCCCTTTGAATTTGAACCACTGATATAGAATAGACCTAGAAAATCGGATGACTCAAATTGAGTCAATGAGTGTTGACAATCCACATCAGCGCCTGGGAAAGAACACATCCAATCATAACCCATGAAAACAAGAGGTCACAATCGGACAGTAGGTCCCACTTAGCCCTGTCGCTTCAAGAACAAGGCCATGTGTTTCCTTTTCACAGACCTCATAGTACTTTAGGAATATTTACTCTGATCGTGCGAGGTCTGTGAGGGACAATTATTATTAACCCTATCATTAAATCCCTTCGCTGGTGAAAATATGGCCACTTATCATTGTTGGTGCCTCGAGAAAAGACCCCACTCCTCCGTACATGCTAGATGGCGACATCTCGTAGACCTCAAACTACTTTAGTGACATTAGCAGGAAATCCTGTGAGGTTTGCGAGAAACGGTCCAGATCAAAACCCCGTGATCGAATGGTTGCCAAACTGCATATAGGACATGTAAAATATTCAGGTGGGACCGGCCAGTACAACCTTCGGTGGTATAAATGTTTAAGCCTAGGTGGCAAAAAGAGACCGACAGGCTGGGTGAAAGGGTCTGGTAAAAGCACAGAGGAAAGGCTCAACTGGATCACTTAAGTGATCGGTTACCTTCGGTAGCAAGTCACCATTGAAATATAATGTAAGGGTTTCAAAAGTTGACAATTTATATTACCATGGGAAATATAAAACCTTGAAACCCTAGCCTCCCCCCTTTGAAAATCTAAAATTCCCATCACATAACTTAACTAGAAGTTTGGTGGGAGTATAAAATCAAAGGTTCGTATTTAAACCTATCAATAACTAGTTCCTGAAGCTTCAACTTGAGAGGTGTATGATAGTCATTGCTCATGATTCTGTTGAGTAACTATTTTGTAAAGAAATGATTAAACATGGTTAAGGATCAATGATCTTTATGAAGGCGCCAAACTAAATCAATGAATGATATTTAGAGTCTGTTTGAATTCCAATAGGCAATTGATGTGAATTGGAGTTGGCGTATATTTTTTTGTATGGTTTTGTTTTTTGATAGAGACTGTATCATTAAATTCATAGATACATGAATTGTAATGACATAGATAGTGTTTACTGGTTTGAAAAGATAGGTATAACAGTAATTCTTTCTTTATGATGTTGCTTTCATATGAAGATTGTCAGTGTTATGTTGTGTATTGGATATTGAGATGATTTTGGTGAGTATAGATTTGTGTGAAAAAAAGATAGACAATTATAACTGAATTCCATGCTTGTATTCAATAGTATGCTACTTTTAAGATCAGAGCATGATGATAGCCAGAGGAGCCAGTGATTTTTTAGAACTATGATTTTCATAATGTTGATATAATGCTATGATAAGTGTGAATAAGTGTGGTGAAGTTTTGATAGTGTAGTGATTTGTATGGAAGTAGAGTAACCCTATGAATTTTTTTCTATTTCTTCTGAAGTGTGATAAGTTTTCTAGTCAGGCATGGTGAGTTGCTAGTGAGGAATGTTGATTTTCTAGTGAGGTATATTGGGTTGCTAGTGAGGCATATTGAGAAGCTAGTGAGGTAGATTTAGTAGCCAGTGAATCATAAAGTGTAGCTAGTGAGGCTTTTTGCATTGCCAATGAGGCATGCAATATGTAATCAACAAGGTTTTAGCTAGTCAGGCTTAATGAAACACATTTTTAGAGTTTTTTTTTCACCCTTTTAAGGTTTTCCACTCATAAAACTTGTGTTATGTTTTCTCATGGTTGTGCTCCATATTTTTCTTGATTAATCATCTTTGATTTAATGTTATATTCTGATTTACATATCTTTGTGACTTCCTCAACATATAATATCTAGATTGTATGAAGTATTTTCAATAGGGTCTCTTTGAATAATTAGTGAGTTAAGTTTTGAAATTAGTTCTCATTTGACCACTGATTCACCCCCCTCTTAGTGGTCGTGTACTCCAACAAGTGGTATCAGAGCCTTAGGTCCCTTGCACAAGTTCAATCAACTAAGGATATCCTAGTAGTGGAGTACTTATCATGGAAAAAATTAAAAGAAACAAAGGAAAAATAAATACCCAACAGAATGCTAAACAACAAGCACCATCTAAAACATTTGCAAAGGAAGATATAGAAGCAATTGTAAGAAATGATTTAAAAATTGAAGAAGATACAAGGTTATAAGATGATATTGTAGTTGAGAATGTTGAAAACAAAGGAGTTTACTTTGTGAGTGAATATGAACAAGAGCATGATGAAGATGAATGGGAAATTGATCTTGAAGGTGAAATTATTTATGCTCTAGATGAGATCAAGAAACTTGGGAAGAAGAACCAGAGTTTATAGTTGCAGCTTCAAGAAGAAAAGGAGTCCAAGGCCAAAACACTTTCAGCCCTTGAAGAAGCCAAAAAATTGAAAAGTGAAGAATCTAATTAGCTTATTGAGGATCTAAAGTTGCAACTCGAAGAGTCTAGAAGAGTTGAAGAAGTCACTAGCATAAACTTGCAAATCAAAATGAAGGATTTTCAAAATCTAGAGGCTCAGGTGTTGTCTTTAGGAAAACAACTAGAGAAGGTAAATGATGAGTTCAAGAGGAGTCTTCAAAATGAACAAAGCACTGATTTGTTTGAGAAAATGATTCTAAGTCAAAGGTCACTATCAAACAAGTTTGGGTTGGGTTATGAAATAGAAAAAAATTACAAAGATGCTGCAATGTCCAAGAAGAATGCCAGAAAAGAACCAATGGATTCAAACTTATCAGAAGAGGCAATATATAAACAAGGATACAAAAAGAGTTCATAATCCCAAGCAAGTACAAAGTTATAAGGTCAGAGAAACACCAAGGAAGAAACTAGATCTAAACTATTATTTTCTTGCTCCTAACGCTGAGAAAAATAAGAACACAAAATAAAATGCTCCTACACAAGTTAACAAGTTTAGAATATTTTTTCATTCAAGACAACATCAAATGTCTAGGTTTGAAAACTTTTTTATGGTTATTGTTATTCATGTTATGAATTTGGTCATACAATAGAGTGTTGGATGCATGAAAATAAAAGTTGAATGTAATAAGAGCTCTTATGAATGGTCAAATAGAATAAGCAAGGTCATATGCCATATATGCAATAAGGTTGTACATAAAGTATAGTATTATAGGAGTGATTTAATGAAACTAGTTAATCGTCTCATGAATAAAATCGCTATGAAAGTTTGGAGAAGAAAACAAGAGAAAGAGAAAGAAGACCCTAATCTTGTGCATATTGCACTAGAGACATCCATAACTACATAAATAATAGCATGAGTTGAGGGGGAGTTGACTTTTGATGCATCATTCAAACCCCATAGGCAACAACAAAGAGGCTTTACCAAAGAATAAAATCAGGGTTGTTAGTCTATCATGAAGTCATATCATGAGGCATATTGACACTTAAGTTTGTAGGTGTTAAGAATAGTGATTCCAACACAGTGATATATATCATTTTCTTTCTTGATGATTGTTGGTGAACTTGCTCAACTTGCATATGATTTCATAGTGTTGATAGTTGTTGGTTCCAAAGATGTTTGTCATTCATGTCAAAGATACTTGGTTTTTCATTGATCTTAAAAGACACATGTTTATAATTCATGGTGATTGTTATTGATCTCAAAGGTGTTAGAGTTTGTTGAAGTTTATTGGTGTTTGTATCTACTCTCAAAGATTTGCTTCATAGATTTGTTTAATTGTAATTGAAGTGTTTCTTCAGTAATGGTGTTTTTTTCATGGTGGTATGATTTACATTGATGCTAAGATATCACAATGTAATGGCTTCCACAAAATGTAGTATTTTATATTGAGACAATGATGTATCTAATAGAGCTAGTGAGATTGTCAGATGTTCATTATTTGTGGCCAGCTTGTTGTTTCACTAGGAAGTATTATCTTGAAAGCCTTTTGTTGCAAAAGTATGCATACTATTTCTAGTGATATGTTGGGCTATATTGTCAATATATTTCGCTAGTATCCAGTGGTATTGATTTCAATGCATATTGTTGGATTTCTCTATCATAAGTGGATAGATCTTTGTCACAAAATTAGTATGTTGTTTGATGTATTTTGTACACTCTTAGTTGATTTTAACAATGATATCAATGCTTTGATTTCTATTTTGTGTGATAGTCTGTGCCAGTATCATAGTTGTTGATAGTGCTATAGAAGACTATTCAAATACAAAATCCATAGGAAAAGAAGAGGCTTGTGATCTAGCACAAGTATAAGAACAGTCCACCATATATCACTAAGAATTCAAATGAATAAAAAAAGTCATAAAGAAGGTTCAAGTTGATAGATAGAAGTGAAAAGGAAAGTCAAAATTTTAGAGATTAAAGATTTGTTGAGATCCCCACAAAAATTTGGACCTATGTGAAGTAAAATTTTACATCAAAGTGGATAATATTGAGACAATGAAGGACTTCAATAAAGTATTGAAAATGCACAGAGTTGTGAGGAAGATACCATATAAAGAAAAGATTTAAAAAAAATAATGGTATGAAAAGAAACATGATGGTCATGTAAATGCAGTATATATACTCATAGTCATTATTATGGACAGTTTGTATCAATTTTTGCATACCTCAGTGGTATAATGAAAATATTTCAAGCATCTTTTATAGTGATAGTGGATAGTGCAGACAGTACATGGTTCTCTCATAATCAAGTTACTAATTTAGTAATAGTAATATATGATTAACCTCCATGGGTACAGTTACATGCATTGAAATTATTTTAACCCTTATTATAAATGGCAGTGAATGAAGGTAAAATTTCTTTGACAAGTGTTTTAGATAGTTCTGTGAGTGATCTTGATAGAGCAAAGAAAAAGTATCCTAACTATGGGCAAAGTACCTTCATATCAATAAAGGTTCTCATTAGAATCAGTAGAATTTTAAAGTCTTACATATTCCATGAGAATTGTTTCAAAGTAAAGAACAATTTTAGCCATGATAATGTTGTAGAAAAGTCAATTCAAGCTGATAAAACTCTGGTTGTTGTATGTAAGTGAGAAAAGGATAAGACATTTGACAAGTATGGAGGAATACCACTTAATTATCACCAAGCGTAGGCTACACTTGGGAATAAAATTGAAAACCTTTGTATAATAGGCCTTTCCAATATAAAATCCATAGCGAAGGAAAGGACAGTGGACTAAAGTAAAAAGAAGTGATCATTCTAAAGATAGTTCTATGACACTTAAAGAGGGCACCTTGGATAGTGCTTTCCTTTTTTGATATCTTTGTCCTTGTTTGACTATGGTATTGGTATGCACATTAGACAGTGATTTGATCAATAAGGTTTGAACAATGACAGTGGATAGTGGTTTGTGTGATGTTTTGGAATAATGTTATGAATAATGTTAATATTTGTTGAGACAGTTCCATTCTTATCCTAAATTCATAAATAGTAGTTTGGTGTTTGTGGCAATGGAGTGTGGAGTGTAGAGTACTTTGCACAAGTGCCATAATTTTGCATCTTGATCTACCAATGGTATTCATGCTTGCTAATAAAATATTATTTATTTTTCTATGAACTAGTCTTATAGTAGTAATGATTCCAAGGACAGTTCACCTTGCTAATAGATAGTGCCTTTGCCACATTAAAACTATTTTCTAGTGTTGCATTTCTCTCTTAAGGAGGAGCAATGCTAATATTTCCTTAACAACAGGTCCAGATAGTTGTCATCATTGCTTGGTAGTGCTTAGTGAATAATATGTAGTGTTGACAGTGGATAGTGTGTTTTTCTATCATGAATAGTTTATTGAGTCTTCTTGTCAATGCAATCTCATCTTGCATATACACAATGGAGCATCTTGATGATCTTGCAAAGTGAGCTCTTTGTTTTCTCTTTGAAAATGTGTTTTTATTTTACTTACAAGTGATATATGACAATGGATTACATAGAGTGGTGTAGATGATGAAGTCTGGACAATTTGATGATAGTATATAGTGATCTCAGATTTGATGATAGTGTCTTCAATGATTCTTCTTACATGGGGTGGTTGTGGTCTTCAATCATTGTGGAATGCTTGTTCTTGTATAGTGGTTCTGACACAGTACTTTACCAATCTCCTCTTTATCTGATATAAAAGTGTCAAGTGTCATGACAGATTTGGTTGTGTGTATGATGATAGTTTTGACCACATTGTGGGTATGCAACTGATAAAAAAATAGATATGTTGATGATAAACACTAACAGGAGTCTTGACAACCTTGACCATACTATGTGTAGACACTGAAAATTGGTCTAGGCCTGCGAGTACCACTTTCGACATAATTTTCTAATGTCCATGGTCACGATTAAATAATGTTAATTATTTAATTATTTCCTATACACATTCTTTCATCTATTAATTAAATAACCTTTAATTATTTAATTAATTCATTATGAACCTTCTTCAACTTTGATTAATTAAATGAATCTTATTTATTTAATTACGTCGCTAATTAATTAATTATCTTTCCGAATTAAATAATTTATTATTTATTTTACCCTTTATCATATTTTGACTATAATTAAATATTCATTTTGAATTATTTAATTATTCAATTAACCTTTTCAAATTTCAATTAAATAAATCATTATTTATTTAATTAAATCTTTCAGATTTTGAATGTTGAATTAAATAAACATTTAATTCATAAAAAGAGTCATTTATGTCACATTCTTCTATCACCTACTTAACTAATTATTCACTCACCATCTGACTCGAGATCTATTTAAATTCGTTAGTTATCTCCTGATTCTATGTCTGATTATCTCTATGAAGAGACTCTCTGTCTTGATCACTCGATCTAATTCTCTTGCATGAATATATTTATTAATTAAATATCTTTATTTAATTAATTAATTCATGTGTGCATTCGAACAGATTGTTGTCGAATTCTAACTTTATCCTTTTCATTCAAATTCTAATTCTTCTATTTTCGAACACTTTCAAATGAAGATTAAATCATTTATTTAATCTTGATCTCTTATTCAGTCTATTTTCAAATAGTCTTAACACCAGATTAAATTATTACTCTAATTTAATCTTTATCCTGCAGAATATCCCAGCTCACGTTCTAACTGACACAAATCTCAATCACATGGAATTCATCAATCTCAATCGCTGATCTCTCTTTCGAATCTGATCCGATCCTTCAAAAACCATCTTTCTATAAATTGGTTGACTTTTGTCATTATTCCTCCTCTCGAAATCGATATACTTTTGGAAGAGACTTGTTAATCTTTGATATTTTTCTATAATCACATACATCAAGGCTATACTTGCACACTTATGAAAATCTAAGGCCAATTATACTACAAAAGGTAGAATGGAGAAGGACAATCAAGATAATTTGAAGGAGTTTTTTGATATTCGGTGAGATTGTTACATGTTTTTCTTTAGTTATTTGATTATTGTTTTAGTTTATTTCTTCATTCTTAGTTGTTTGATTTAGATTAATGCATGTTTAGATTAGATTTAACCATATTTGCTTGCAGTCATTTTATCTACGTTACATTTGGTGAACCCGACGTGAAGACACTTTAATCTTCACGAATCCATTCCGCTTTTTTTATTTTTATTTTGCAGGTATAGTACGAAAAAACGCATTTGACTGATGAAACGATGCATCTGATTTCACGAACTGCAACTGACAAATTTCATGACACATTTGAGGCTTTTTTTGACGCATTTGACTGAGAAAACTGTGATGCATCTGCAGACTAAAATGACGCATCTAGCTGGTAACAATTTCAATTTTGAATTTTTTGTATTTTCATTTTTTGTTCTTTTTCATTTTTCTTTTCGCTAATGTTTTGTTTGTAGCGTGTGATTTAGGAGGATAACATAGTTTTTGCAAGACGAAGCGTAGAAGATATTAAAAACCAAACCCATTTTCTATAGGATGAATGACAAAGACAAGAACAATAAACTACTAACAAATTGCATGCATGACCTATGTTCAGATTCTATTAATTTTAAAATGAACTCTTGTGCTTGGTAGTTAGATAATTGTCGTTTGGGATTAAAATTAACTAATGTCTTTTGTGACTATATCTGTTTAGTTTAGAACCCTGATTCAGTATATCGTAGTATCCTCTCCCCTTGCGAATTCGTGCGATCCTAGGTGTAAGAGAACCAATTACTGACTCTAGAAATTTGGGCCTGCGTTGGTGGTTAAGAGAAACTAACGCGACTCAAAACTGGTGACGAGATTTTTTGCCGAGCCACTCCCGACTGGTATACAAATTTTAATACTCAAGGAAAGCTCAGTATTACAAGGATCCCAAAGGGAAAGAATTTGATTCCCTAGTACTCTTGAGGTGTGTTGAAACCTGCAAAGCCTAACCTCTATAGACTGGGATGATATTGCCTCTCACATGGCTCTTCTGAATGGGTGCTCGTACTAAAAAATCCAACTTGTAGTTTTTTCCAAAATCCCATCTATTTACTGGTGCAGCAGGTTAGACCTGTGAAGCCATCTCAAATCCTTACGGTTCATTTGTAGAGATGAAATGTATGCCATGGGATTTTCATGGGTACATTAGCTTGGTTACCACGTATAAGTGAGTGTCATGTAGGGGAGCTAGTGGGGTCAAGCTACTAGTCATCTGCCTTGAATATGTGTAGCTGGGGAAACCCAATTGAGAACTCAGTAAATATTGTCCAACACAGCCTAGGATTGTAATTGTATTTTTATTTTAATAGATTCATACACGTCGAAACTGAAAACATGTTGTCTTTTGTGATTGTATTTTCTTTATTTCTCAAAAACTTGATCATAAAAATTGAGTTAGTCGTAACTTTGTCATCAAAAACCACAACTGTAAACTGAGTCACAACTGTCGAGTTGAAAACTGCATGTTTCATTATGAGTCGCAATTGTTAAACAGAAAACCACATATGTCTTTCAACAAAATTAGTTTTCAGAGCTTAGATTCAGAGTTGCATGTTCTTATTGAGTTGCATCTGATTAGTGAGTCGCATATGTCATAGGTTAAACCACATCTGTCTGTGAAATTCGCATGTGTCTATCAACATTCGAGACTAGGTTTTATCAGTTAGTCACATCTAAAACTTGCAATGCATCTGTCAATTTTAGAAACATAACTGCAACCTGAACCGCAATTGACTGTCAACAAAAAAAAATCTCGAAAACTGCAAACTTAGTCCGAAAATCAAACTGTATTTTTCACTTCTATTTCTTACAGTCAACCTTGGATAGAAACTGGAAAATTTCTCAAAAACCTTGCATTGTTTAGGTGTCATTTACGTCTTAGAGATAGTCATCTTAGTTGCAAAAACTTAGTTACCCCATAGGAATTTGCATATCATAGAATATAACAACTTTCCGCATCACTGGATACGTTCATGCTTCGATTTTTCATTATCATTGAACCTATTCATTATTTTCTTACTAGTGAATCCTTCCAACTCATTAGTCTAGTTTGGGAAATTCACCTTATCAGTTGTCTTTGTCCTACATCAAGTTCCTTGGTAAAGTTAAGTCATAGCTTTGGATTATTCCATAGGTGGTAAGTTATACCCACTTAGAATCATTTACCGTCATAGTCTACTCAAAAATTTTGCATATAATCCATCATAGCGTACATCCTCTTAGTTATGTCATTTTAGAAAAATCCTTAATTTTAGTGACATCCTTTATATTCAGAAAATTCCAAAAACATAGAAATAGAACATATCAGTTTTTAGACATAGTTTTGCATTTCCCCTTTTGAGCAACATTTTCATGGTTGAAACAAGGGCTAAGAACAAACAAAGATAAATTTCAGACCCCAATGAATTCATCAATCCTTTCGAAAACCAACCATCAGGGAAAGAGAGACCACATAAAACTTTGCTTGAAAAACACGTCACTAGAGACACACATGGAAACATTTTTTTGTGAAGACATAGACGTTGTTGTATAGGATCCTGAGTTTGCATCCTTTTATGGATGAGTGTTTGGCAAATGATCCCCAATGATATCTAGCAAAGTTTCTAGTAGAAGGTGCCACACTACCACAAGGATTTGATGTTCACACTTTGAAAATAACATCTACTCAACCAACGCAAACCATGACTTCAAGTGTGTCTGTTCCTCAAATTACTGCAGCAATACCACCTGGCATACCTACTCAAACATCATGAATTGTAAACACAACCCCATTCAACATAACACAAGGTTTATAGTTCACTGTGGGAGCATCTTCATCAAACCCCTTTAGTACAAAAACTACTGGTAAAAGATCCAAAGTTGGCACGAACACAACTATACCTCATACTTCCATTCCACAAATAGGGGTTACAAGAACATTCCAACAGGAAATATTCCTATACCAATCAAAACATTCCGATAGGAAATATTCCTATACCAAATCAAAACATTTTGACAGGAAATATTCCTATACCAAATCAAAACATTCAGACATGGAACATTACAATACCAAATCAGAACATTCTGACAGGATATATCCCTACACTAAATCAGAACATTCAAACAAGATATATACCCTCACCAAATCACAATCCGTCACAAAACATAGCATTTCAGAACGCTTACATCGATCCAAACAATGCAAACAACATGTCATTGACACAAGTAGATGTTCTACAAAATCAAATGCAAATCCTTCAACAACAAATGGACAGTATGTCTATGTCTAGCAAACGAACTATCTTAGCGCAAGATTTATGTCCATGTCCTTTTGACAAAGCTCTATACATGACACCCTTCCCACACAGATACATTATACTGAATTTTCCTAAGTACAATGGGAAGAGGAATCCTTTGGAACACATCAGATAATTTTCTACAACATTCATGGACATCTCATATGACCCCACATATTTAATGAGACTATTTCCACAAACCCTTGTCAGGATAGCATTGAAATGGTTCTCTAAACTACCATATGTCATAAGATCATGGGGTGAATTATCTGAGAAGTTTTTCAGACACTTTGCCTTCAACATAGACAATGAAATAACCATAGCTACCTTGCATCACACTATGCAAGAAGAAGGCAAAACTTTCACCACTTTCTTTCATAGATGGAGAATTTTAGCTAGTCGGTGTCCAGTTGAGATACTAGAAAAATAAAAAGTCACGATATTCCTTGAAAATATTCATCTGAAACTGAGAAGTGACTTAAGAGTACATTGTTGGACTTCTTTCCTAGACTTGTTACAAAAGGGAATTATACTTGAAAAAGGCCTTATTGACAAAGGAGACATTAAGGTACCAGGCAGGAATTCAGTTGTTCAACACCAAAATGCTTCCAACCATAGAAATTATTTTTGGTCTAGGAACAAAAATGCGACAAATGATGGTATTGTTGATGCTAAGACCCTACATATGGGACCTATCATCACACTTAGAGGTTACAACTCCAATCAGGACATAACTAATAATCCTGATCAAATAGACAGCTTTGTCCAAAATTCACAACAACGACTCTATGGAGATTTCCTAAATGTGAATTTACCCCTTTAGGGGAACCAATTGAGACAATTTTCAAAGAATTGATTAAACATAATCTCCTAAAACCTCTGGAACCAAAATAGTATGATCCAGGATAATTTAAACCCTCATGGTGGGATGATAACACCTATTGTGAGTACCATCAAACAAAAGGACATAACCTTCAGCAATGTCAACAACTAAAAAACATCATACAAGATTTTGTTGAAGACGGAACCATAGAAGTCAATGGGAAGAAACATACCAAGAACAATGATCACAAGGTCTTCACAAACCCATTACATGACCATGGGAAAAAAAAGGCCTCTAGTTCGGGAACTAAGAATAATACCTCGGCCAATTATAATAGTGCTAAGTACGATTATAAACCAGGTACTATCATCAATCATAGCCGAGCTACTAATGAAAATATCAATACCATTACCATAAATAAGTGTCCTAAATGTGTTGTCAATACACATAGAATAAAGATAACCCTTCCAAATCCTTCATCATAGCCACCACCAAAGTCTCCCAAGCCTAAATATAACTTACTTGACCAGTTGGGGAAGACCCCAACACATATATCCATCTTGGAACTGTTGACCCTATCACCCGATCATCAAGCCATTCTCGATAAAGCCTTGCAAATCACAACTATCCCTACCAACTTAGATGTCAATCATTTCAAAGAAAATATAGGATACTTAACCAATTCCCATCATGCTACATTCTCTCATTAGGATTATTCAACTAAAAATTCCAATCATAATGACCCACTACACCTTGAAGTTCTTGTCCATCAAACCAAAGTCAGACGAGTCTTGGTAGACGGAGGAGCAGGGTTGAACCTTTGCACCTTGAAACTAGTTAAGCCATTAGGTTTCTCATAAGCATGCATGGACACCACTAAGATCATATTCATTAAGGCATATGACAATGAAGAAAGATCATCTAAATGAGTTGTCACACTCCCTATCAGGATTGGCCCTACAGTTATGGACACTAGTTTCCAAGTCTTGGATCTCACCCTTACCTATAACCTTTTGTTGGGTAGACCTTGGATACACACTATGAAAGTCGTCCCTTCCACATATCATCAGTGTCTTAAATTCTCACACAATAGTACAGAGTTCACCATTGATGGTGATCCAGATCCTTTCCAATATTGCACAAGCCTACACAAAATTCCACAAAGATAGGTCCCAGTCAATCAAGAGGCTTCGTCCTCCACCTTATCCTTGTGCGTTGATCCATCAACTCTTACCAAGTCCATTACATCACAAACACCATCATCCACTCCTAAGGTCGAGATCCAAGATAAGGGTTGTGGAGAATATAACATGAAAGCATCCTATTGTGTCATTCAAATGGTTCCTCCTAAGTCATATGGTCTACCCACAGCAGACAGGAGACAATCAATAGTCACATTCCATGTACCTCCTACAATGAAATTGACAAAATGGGGAGAGTTAAGTAAAGAAGCTACGGACCAAGATGAAATCACCTCATGGTTGTACAAAGAGGAAAATGAATACCCTCCCCCATCTATTCAAATATCTAAGGATAAATATGGAAAAGGCTTCATGATAATGCAAAGTAACGGATATGACGGATATAGTGGGTTAGGAATACATCAAAATGGAAGGGTTGAACCAATTTTTCTCTCACCAAAAGGCCTAGGGTTGGGTTTTCAACTGATTAGAATTGGTATTCCTGATACTTCATCACCATTACAAGAGGAATTAATTACTTTAGAAGACATCGAGATATCCCATGAACCACTTGACCTAGATTATGATGAATCCCCTGACTCAAGTGAATATGAATGGGATTCCCTTTCCTCCACTAGCATAATGGACCTAGATAATTTATTTGGAAAACTTGATAGAATGCTACAACCCACACCAATTCCATCTAGCCCCCATCCTAAAAAGTCCTTGTCTAAAGAAGAATGGCTTAAACTTTATTATTAGGAAACCCTTGATCATGAATCTTGGGCACCTAACGAACCATCTTCTGATGACCTAGCCCTTACAGTAGTCCCACAACAGATTTTACATGTTCAAAGGAAAAAGAACAAAAATGTGTTAGTCCAAAACTTTTGTGACCATGTCAACCATTCTATCCTCACCTTGTCAGCCTCCACATTTGATAACTCTGATGATAACATTCCCCTCGTATATCCCCAACTTATCGATTGGGATCAACAAGGTACACCCATCTTAGACATATTGGAGAATGATGAAGTGATAGCTGAGTTCATGGGACTTTGAGAAGGCATACCTAGAGGTGATCATAAAGCTGGCTTTACCATTGACTTGGATAACATGGCATATTTTGGGGAGTCTATTCATACCTCTAGTCGCAAAATTGAAAAGAAAAAGAAAAATAATGAAAATGATGAAAATGACAAGTCCCTAGGTGAAAACCGAAAGGCACCTTTGGACAAAGAAATAGTAAAAATAAAGGACACATCTGAGGGTGAAAACCTCTTTGAGGCACCCAAGGATGGAGGTTTGAACATTCTCCCAGTTGCTCAAGAAAAGTCACCCATGTTAGTAGAAGAGTCTGTTGAGATCAACTTTCAACCAACTTTCATAAATGAAATGACAAATGGCATGATTGTCTCCATTTTTGAATGAGGATGGTTTTGTGGGTTGAAAACATTCTTCCATTATTCTCTCAACCTTCCATCTTTCTCTCAACCTCTAGAATCTCTCACTATTCATCTTGATAGGTTCAAATTTGACTGTTGATCTTTGCCAACTAGATTCTTGCCTCCAAAAATCTACAAATACAGCCCTTTAGTAAGTAGATTTCATCCTAGATTTTGTGAATTTAGCATGGTTATTATAGTTGCATTCGAATCAATATTTTAGCATAGCATCTCAAGTTCATAGAATTTTATTTTTTAACTTCATAGCTCAAATCATTTAGCAATGGGCATGCATGTTGTATGAAATCATTCTCTAAGTTTTCATTCTGCCAAAGCTCTTGCATACACCAACTAAGAGCCAACAACTTACAACAGATCCTTGGAGATAGAGGACAATGGAACACTTTTGAAGGAGCTATTGTTTAGAGTTTGTTTTACTTTTAATTAGTTTTCTTTAATTTAATGTTTCATTGGTGTGTTAGTTTAACTTATTATTTGTTCCACATATTCTCACACACATTTTTGGTGCCCACTGTGAGGCCTTTCCTTGTTTTTAATATTTTTATTACATATTTTCTAACAGGTGACAGACTGGAGCTGCGGTTCAACGCATATGAGCCTCGGTTTAGCCCATACTAACTGCATTTTAGCGCATACAAGGACTATTTTAGCGCTTTGGAGAACTATTTTAGTGCATTTGCTAGTTGTTTTAGCGCATTTACTAACTGTTTTAGTGCATCCATGTTTGTTCCTTTAGTGCATTTGTTAACTGTTTTAGCGCATTTACTAGTTCTTTTAGCACATACAGGGAGTGTAAAAATAAATCTTGATTTCGATGCCATCCACGGACAGAGATTTTTCTTTTCTGCATTAAGTAAAAATGAAGCAATCCTAGGATAGACACTTAAATCTAGAATTAATCAATCCTAGGATAGTCACCAAACATTATTTTATCTTGGTTAAAATGAATCCAACGCTTGTTGTGAAGCAACATCTTCACTTAGTGTAGAAAATTGTCATTTGGATTTAAAACTGAACCATTTGTTTGTTGTGATTGTTGGGTAATAGGTTTATGCTCTCCCCTTTACTGGGTGACCAAAAAACCAGACTTACCTTTTTCATTTCTTGCATTTCATGTTTTATTAAATCTTTTAGAAGGCCTATCATAGTGGGACAAGGTACTCACCCTACGGGAACGACCTAAGTGGGAACAACCAAAGCTAGGTTTTTCGACCCACTCTAATCAAAAGTGAATTTTGGGGAAACCCATATTCAACAGAAGTGAGCAAGATAACCATCCCCAAAATCTTTGTTCTAAAGATTGGGAGGTCTCCTGAGGGAGTTTATCTATTGTCGCGCAGAACAGATACCTTTACTACAAACCATAGTGTAGAAAGCCAACCATGTCAGAATCCAAACATCATAATAATCACAATGCAAGGGGAGGGAAGAATCTGCCCCCAAGACGCTCACCATATAATTTCCACGGATTGTTTTCTCAAGGGATCAAGAAATCTAACCTTGAGTACGCACCTAGAAAAGACAAAAACACAAGCGCCCTTTAGGGGGTGACACGGTTGTGTGAGTCGACACAATTTTAAGATGTGGGTTGTGGTTGCTATGATGACCTTTTTGAAAAATAAGAGTGAGTCTGTCTGAAGTGCTTATTTTGTTCAATACCCATGAAAATCTCAAGAACATACACTCTTTGTTTAGATTTATAGGATTTGCAAAAGCAATTGTTTTCTACTATATGTCATGTTCTTCCAAATTTAAATTAGATAAAGATCATCCAAAAATATCAAAATGTCAAAACATGTTTGTCTCAGTGTAGTAATTGGATAGTTTAGTGCATCCTTGGTCTGTTTTAGCGCATTTTTGCTTTGTTTCAATGCATTTATGCTCTGTTTAGCGCATTTGTGCTCTGTTTTAGCACATTCATTCTCTTTTTTAGCGCATTTGTGCTCTGTTTCAGCACATTCATGCTCTTTTTTAGTGCATATGTGCTTTATTTTAGTGCATACCTACAACAGTCCAATGCATAGATTGGATAGTTTAGCGCATTTGTGCTTTGAAACTGGGTAATTTTTTGACACCCAAAAAATCTGCCATTTAGTCTAGTCTTTTTCTATGCTCAGGGTCTGGAAGTCTGCAACTTGTGCTAAGAGGTCCCTAGAGAAGAAGATTAGGAAGCCAAAGAAGTCTCTCAATTATAAAAAGCTATTGAAAAGCAGAATTTTTTTATACCAAAGTCAAAAAAAATTGCTTGAACATAAAACTTTTATTCATCGATATCACAACTTTGTTAGAGGTTTCACTGATGATTCTGCCTTAGAACCATTATATTAATGAGATTTCTTTCAAAGAAGATCTCTTTCTCAAAGGCATAATCACAGTCAACCTATTTGGTCCTCTTTTATCCCCCAACCAGCAATTTTGTACTCTACTTGTCCCAATCAAGTTCTGCAATAGAGAGCTTAGGAGCATTAGGCATTTATCAAAAATCCCTATTTTTACAAAACTATGATCAAACCTCACAAAGTGCAACTTTATCTTTATTTTTTATTTTTGGTTTAATTCCCACAATAGGATCATCATCCTTTCAACTAGGGAATCATGAGCTAAAGATTATAAATTTCATAATTCATATCAATAGAATCTCCATCCTATTTTGACTTGGATATCCATCAAATTTTCATTATTTCATCTTTTGATCAAGGTTAGTTGAAATTGGGAAAAATATTATGCATGTTGTCATAAGATATTGAAAGAACATAGAAGAGGATGAAAGGGAAAGTACATTAAGCAACATGGGTGATAAAAGCAATAGTGGTGATAAAGAAGAAAATCCTTTTCATAGACTTTGCACTGGGAATAATCCGAATAATGATGAGATAACAAAAGAAATGCTTCAAGAAGCAGAGCAGGATCCTCAATTCTATACTCTCATGGATAGAGTTTTCGAACGAAAAAAAGAAATATATTTCCTTTCATTGTCCAATCAAGGAGCTAAGTTACCTGTTAATTTTGACATGGAAGGGATTAGAGAGGATCCTGAGGCCCCCGTCAATGATTTTAGTGATCTTAGTCAATAGATAAGAGCATTACAAGGGAAAATAAAAGAAATACAAGGGAGTACAACAAAGAAATATTTTTTGGAAGATATCTACCATATCCATTTGATAGGAGTCTTAGCATGATTCCTTTTCCAAAACATTGCGAGATCCCAAAGTTTGATAGGTATAATGGGAAAACAGATCCCATTGATCATGTGAGGGATTTCCAAAATATGAGCTTAGAATTTGCTCATGAAGATACCTATCTAATGTGATTGTTTCCACAAAGTTTGGATGGACAATCCATGGAGTGGCTTTCCAAGATCACTCCCCCCCATTAGAATATTTGAGGAGTTAATAAATAAGTTCATATCGTAGTACTCCTATAATATACAACACCAGATAACCATGCTTGATTTATGTACAGTAAAAAAAATATTGGGGAACCCTTCACCATGTTCTTACAAAGGTGGAGAAGGTTGTTTGCAAGATATTCCCATCATGTTCTTGAAAAGGAAAAGATGGAAATCTTTATCAATAATTTGAATCAAGAGATGAGTTAAATCTCCATTGTCCTCAATCATTTGAAAAATTGATTGAAAATTCAATTACCATTGAAGGTGACTTGGTCAAGCATGGAGTTTTAAATCTTGATAAAGAAAGTCCAAATTCGTACAACAACAATAGCAACAATAATGACAAGTCATGATTTTGGACTTGAAATAAAAATGTAGTGAATGATGGGGTGGTAGATGCTAACAACGTGAATGTGAAGCCTATTGTTCTTAATGTATCAGGTGTCCAACACAACAATAATGTTGTAAATTCTAGTAACGAAATAAATAATTCCAACCAAGGAAATGTGACCAACAATCACAGTAATAATCTTGGCAATAATCAAAATTCAAATGCGCCTAGATCTCAATTTTTTTCAAATCGACGGAGTTTTACTCCCTTGGGCCAGTCTTTGGAATCAATTCTTAAAGAACTGTTGAATTAAAATGCTATTACATTGCCACCACAAAGAGATTATGAGCCTCGAGTTAAACCACCATCGTGGAATGACTCATACTATTGCGATTATCATAGATGCAAGGGTCATAAGACAAGTAATTTCCAAGGGTTAAAGAATCTCGTTTAGGATTTGATTGATAACCGTACCATAACGGTTGAGGGACATAATGCCAATTATGATCATCAGGCATTCAAGGATCCTTTCCCTGATTATCAAAAAGGGGAATCTTCGGGTGAAAAAGTCAAGAATGTGAATCATGTCTATGACACCATCATCAATCATATTTACATCGATGATCAGCAAGTCAATGCTATCAGGATTAAAGGAAAGAAATAATATCGAGAGGTTAATGCTACAACAAGGGGATAGGCCGAAATCATTGTAAAAGGAAGTTCATCTAAGTCGGTGATTCCCCCTCCAAGTCAGTACAATTTGGTCGATCAATTGTGAAAAACATCGGCCCAAATTTTTATCTTGGAGCTACTCAAAATATCACCAGCACACAAAGACATTCTGGAAAAGGCACTCGTTGACACAACTGTGTTTCCTGATATGGATATCAATAAATTCCAAGCCATGGTGGGACACTTGTCCACACCCACATGTTTATCCTTTGTTGAAAAGGATGACTCCTCCATGACCCATCCCCATAATTCATTGCTTTATCTAGAGGTCATGGTTCATGAAGCCCAAATCAGACATGTTTTAATAGATGGGGGAGCCGGATTAAACATTTATACTTTAAAATTGGTCCTTTCTTTGGGATATTCAAAGGAATCTATAGATCCATGAAGGAAAATTACAATAAAAGCATGCGATGATGAAGAAAGAGCTTCCAAAGGCCTCATCATGCTACCAATCAGAGTGGGACCTATTGTGAAGAATACCTTTTGCCAGGTTCTAGATTGGGATTTATCCTATAACATACTCTTGGGTCACCCATGGATCCATGAGATGCAAGCAGTTCCATCTACTCATCATCAATACTTAAAGTTTTCATATGATGGATAAGAAGTAACAATACTAGTGGACCATATTAGTAGTCAGACTTGTTCTAACCTTAGAGCAACTCAGGACACATTTGTCCCACATAATAGAGAGGCTTTGGCCATTTCTTCTTCTAAACATAGTGAACAAGCAAGGGAAATGATAAATAATTTTGGCACCAAGCTAAAATTAAAAGATAATGGGGTGGGAGAATATTCTTTATGTCTCTCTAATCTACCTGTGTCCCCAAGATCCCATGGTCAACCATCAACATCCATACAACAAGCTACAACAGCTTCAGTATCAGGCACACAAGCTTCGGTTCCCATCACCAAGTTTGATGGAAGATTTATCAAGGTAGATACTCAAGAAAGTGAAATAGAAGATAGGGCTATCCTTGATTGGCTCTATAAAGATGAAGATGAATCGGTCCAACATGTCAAGTTACCCACTGAGAAATATGGAAAGGTTTATACAATAATGCAACAAATGGGTTATGAAGGAAATGGCCCTATAGGCAAGAGAAAAGAAGGTATTGTTGAACCTATCCAACTAAAAACAATGCACCCTAGAGATAAAACTAGGTTAGGATATGGTGAGGATGCAAAGGAAGAAATAGTACAAAGAAATTCCAATGAAGAATTAGCTGAAACAATTCTTAGAATACAAGAAAACAATTCTAACACTGACTCCAATCAATATAAATGGGACACCATTTTCGATGATAAATTCTGGAGGGACAAACAGGTGGATATTATACAAAATATACACCCACACTCACACAAGGGGAAAGCTCGAGGTCTCCACCTGATAATGTCCTACAAAGTGACCATGACTCAAGTGATGATGATTCGATTCAAAACAATACAGATAATCGACAGGAGGAGACCATCATAGATCTTCCCCATAGTGAAAACAATTATTGTATCATGACCTTAACCGCTAGTGACCTTACCCAACCTGACGATCCATTTACCTTGGTCCATCTTGAACTCATTGATTGGGAAAAAATTACACCAATTGATATCCCAAATTTTCATTATGATGAAACCATTGTAAACTTTCTTTGTTCATCCAACTCAAAAATAGGCTCCACAAGTGAATCACAAGATCAAAGTTTCAGACAGGAAAGTGCCAAGTTTCTCAGCTACAAAATTAACAATATAAAAGAAATATATAATGGTGAAAACCTAACAAAGGCAGTATTAGATCATGAAAAGAGAAAAATAAAGAGCATATCCGATAGTGAAAACCTTTCAAAGGCACTAGAGGATGGAAAAATTTACACTCTTCCTGAGCACTATTAGGAAAGGTCTTCCATTTTGATAGAACCAACAGAGGCATTCAATATAGGTACTATGGAACAGCCCAGAGTCTTGCAACTTGTTGCATCCCTAACAGAAGAGGAAATCCCAAGATTCACATAATTACTTGAGAATAATCAAATCAAATTTGCATGATCATACATAGATATGCCTGGATTAGATCCAAATCTCATCATGCATCATTTATCCATCAGGCCAAGGGAAAAACCTGTGAAGCAGAAACTTAGAAAAATGCACCCACATGTTCCATTACTGGTTAAAGAGGAGTTAAAGAAACTGTTAGATGCAGGATTCATTTGGTCTATAGACTATGCGGAATGGATCTCCAATATTGTACCTATATCAAAGCCAGATGGACGAATCAAAATTTGTATAGATTATAGGGATTTAAATAAAGCATGCCCAAAGGATGATTTCCCTCTGCCAAACATAGATATGATTGTAGATTTGACTGTTGGACATGCTATGTATTAACTAATGGATGGATTTTCTGGATATAACCAGATAAATATTGCACCTAAAGATCAAGATAAGACAGCGTTCACATGTCCTTGGGGTACATATTTTTGGAACATAATGCCATTTGGACTAAAAAATGTAGGAGCTACATATCAATGGGAAATGACTACAATTTTTCATGACATGATGCACACATTCATGGAGGATTATGTAGATGATCTCTTGGCCAAATCAAACATAAGGGAAGGACATTTGGCTATCTTATCTAAAAAAATTATTAGAATGGAAAAATTTAAAGTCAGACTTAATCCTAAGAAATGTGTCTTTGGGGTGAAATATGGAAAGCTTCTAGGTTATATTGTGTCAGAAAAGGGGATTGAGGTGGATTCGGCTAAGGTACAAGCAATCCTCGATATTCCACCACCAAGGAACATTATTCAACTACACTCATTACAAGGGCGTTTGCAATCCATCAGGAGATTCATTACACAACTAGCAGATAAGAGTTTACCATTCACTCATCTCTCACATAAGAATGTTCCATTTAAATGGGAAGACAGGTGTGAAGCAGCATTTGATTAGATAAAGCATTATCTAATGAGTCCACCTGTTTTGATTCCACCAGTACAAGGTGAACCATTCATATTGTATATTTCTACCACAGAAGTGTCATTGGGAGCATTATTGGCATTGGAAGATAAAACAGGAAAGGAGTGAGCAATATATTACATTATCCGAACATTAACAATTCATGAGCTAATTACACTTTCATTGAAAAATCTTGTTTGGCAGTAGTGTTTACTTCTCAAAAGTTATGACACTATATGCTATCTCATACAATAAAACTTGTGGCTAAGATTGATCCTTTAAAGTATCTTCTAAGTAAGGCAACCCTAACTGGTAGATTGGCTAAAGGTCATGATCTTAAGTGAGTTTGACATTCATTATGTGGATCGGAAGGCAATCAAAGGATAGGTCATAGAAGATTAGTTGGTAGAGGCACCAATGCAAGCAGAACATCCTATACACATTAATTTTCCTGACGCTGATGTTTTCACAGCAACCACTAAACAATCATGGGCACTTTATTTTGATGGATCCTACACTCAACATGGCTCGGGGGCAGGGATTCTTTTAATCACACCTCAAGGGCATACAATTCCAAAATCTTATCGGCTGATGTTTCCTTGTACAAATAACATAGTTGAGTATGAAGAATTGTTGATTGGAATGAGAATTGTATTAGATTGGAGAATCATAGAACTTGAATTTTTTGGTGATTCACAACTTGCCATAAATCATATAAATGATGAATATCAAACTAAAGATGACAAATTAATGCCTTACAAAAACATGGTGGACGGTTTCAAGAAATACTTTGTTGATATCAAGTTCACACAAATTCCACGTACTAACATAAGGTTGTGGATTCCATGGCTACAATTGCATCACTACTCCAATTGTCAGAGAACCAAGCATGGTACGATTTACTGGTGGAACAATTGTTTTCTCCCGCCTATGATAATCCAAAAACCCAAATCATTCGTCACCTAACTGGTTCTAATTCTCCCTTGTATGGCCAAGTCTACACTTATTTAAATGGCACCATTTTTCTCCTAGATTTGTCTAGGAATCAAAAAAGGAATTTCATACACCAATCTTCTCATTACACCCTAATTTCTGACATCTTGTACTGACATGGTCTTGATGATACCCTCCTTCGATGTCTCGAATGTGATGAATCAAAAAAGGCCTTACAATAGGTTCATTGTGGTATTTGTGGGACTCATTCAAGTGGACTAACCTTGGAAAAGAAGCTTGTTAGAATGGGTTACTATTGGCCTACCATGGAAAAAGAATCATTTATCTTTGTGAAAAAATGTTCAAAATGTTAGATTCATGGGAATCTCATTCACGCTCCTACTCAAGAATTGCAACCCTTCACCACAACATGGCCTTTCACTCAGTGGGGATTGGATCTGGTTGGAAAGATACACCCATCATCATCAAATGGACACAAGTTCATTATCACAGCCACTGAGTACTTTACTAAGTGGATTGAGGTTGTTCCTTTGACAACTATTACCAGAAAACAAATTTCATCCTTCATTTTGAACTATATCATATGTCGGTATGGCATTCCCAACTCTATTATCACAAATAATAGAAGACCTTTTAAGAATCAAGATGTTGATGAACTTTGTGAAAGATTTCACATCCAACATAGGTTATCTACGCCTTATTATCCATAGGGAAATGGCCAAGAAGAGGCTTCAAACAAAACAATTTTAAATATTTTGAAGGAAATAGTGAATGATGTTGGGCATGATTGGCATGCGCAATTAAATCCAGCTTTGTGGGCATACAGAACTAGCATTTACATGCCAACAGGTGCTACCCCATATGCTTTGGTTTATGGAGCAAAATCCATTTTCCCATTGGAAGTTGAGATTCCCTCACTTCGGGTATTGTTGAAGGGGCTCATAAATCATGAGGATTACAGAGTATCAAGATTGCAAGAGTTGGAACTGCTTGACAAGTGATGAAAAAGTGCAGCTAATCATTTAAAGGGGTATCAACAAAATATGTCCCGTAGTTACAATCAGAGATTCAAACCATGAGCTTTTCAAGTGGGTGACTTAGTTCTCAAAGAAAACCCTCGTAATTAGCAAGATTGGGAAAAGAAAGGAAAGTTCGAGCCCAATTGGTTAGGTCCATTTGTCATCAATGCATCATATGGATAGAGGGCATATCAGTTATCAATGCCAAAAGGGTACCTGCTTGAAGATCCAACCAACAGCATCCACCTAAAGAAGTTTTATGTTTGAAAATATCAAAAATAGTATAAAAAGTCTTGGAAAAATATCAAAAACAATGTAAAAAGTCATGAAAAAATTCATAAAAATGGGAAAATGTTCTGAAGAAAACTATCATCAGGATGAAAACCTGGCAAACAGGCATCCTTTTGACATACAAAAAAAGAAAAAAAGATCAAAAATTAAAAATATAATATAAATTAGAAAAAGTGCAATAAAAACAAATGGTGAAAACCTGGCAAACAAGCATTGTTTGTGATTTAGTTGGCTCTCAAATCTATTAAGATACATTCTGCATTATTCATATCTATTTTTCATTGGCATCACAGGCATGCCTTGCCATCATATCTACATCATGCGCCCAACATTTCCTTGGAACGATAAGGATTTCATCATGGCTTGATGATTAGTGTTATCCTTAGCATTGGGTTGTGTCTTATTCGGAGTCAAAGTGTGAGGTCATTGGGGGCAGTCAGCTCTTGAATCTTTTTGTCAAACAAAAAGGTAACATGTGTCAAGTATCAGAATATTGGAACAACAAACAAAATTTCCAATTAGAATGGGTCCAAACAGTTGTCAGATGGGAGACTAAACAAATTAGATGATCTTAATCTGAGTTAAAATGAATGAAAAATTAAAGCATAAGTTGAATTTTTGTTTTGATATTTGATGACATCATATCTCTGGAGTGGTTCAATGATGTACTGAACTAGAATCACAAGGAAGAAATATAATTTTTCTTTGATTGTTGTCTGTAAGCTAATCACTAGTATTGTGCATGTTTGTCAAAGAAACATAGTGACATTTCGGGATTTGCATAAGAAAACTAGTTAACTTTTGTTTGTTTATGCAAACAATACTCGGGTCATCTTGGTTCAATTATACCTCGATGCTTGTATTAACTTGCTATATCAAAAATCATGAAATTTGTACTCATATCATCACCGGTGCTAACATCCCTATTGATGCTTGTCCTAAACTTTCAACATATCAAAAGGCTCAATGATGAAAATTAAGCGTAGAATTGGTTTACAGAATGACAACGGTGAAATAGTTCATTTAGGAATTTTAGGATTGCATGATTCATTTAGATTGCATTCATTTTTGTTTTTATGGTTGTATGAAAGATTTTTGAGGTTGGAAATAATGCATATCTCTTTTTAAGACATTGATTGAGTACATTTGGACAATTATTATATCTCATTTCATTATCATTTTCTTATTTCATCATATCATTCACATTTTATATATCATCATTTAGGTTATCATGATCATTTTTTCACATCAATTACATTGTACATTTTCATTTATTGACTTTCATATAATTTTCATTATCATTATTCACATTATTATTGTTAGTTACCATTCATTTTCATTGTCATAATCATTATTCATATCACATTTGCATCATATCATTTGCATATTAGTATTGACATATACATCATTTTCATATCATTTATTATTCCATATCATTATCATTTACCTCATTTTCATATCATTTCATGTATCATCTTCATAATCAATTTACATCAAACATCATTTGCATAATCATACATTGAGAAAAAGGAAAGCGCATCCATTGCATTCATTACATGCATACTAAATGCATCATGTAGAACCATCAAATCATTCACATTGCATCATCATATTAAACTCTAGAAAATCATTTCATTTGTAGGATCATCCACCCATAAATCATCATCATAATTCATATCATATGCATCCATTAACATATCATCATTCATAAACATGCATAATCATAAATGACATAACCTATAGAAATAAAAATGCATACATAACCATTCATCATAAAATCATCAAAGACACATGCATATCAAAAATCGCCACTGCATATCATAAATCTAATAAAAAATAAATGTCCATGGGTACAAGGATATCAAATGTCTGAACAAGATATATAAGTACAATTAAAGGGGTGTATACATAATCATCACTGAGGGGTATCTGGATGGGGATCATGACTATTGTTGCCTCCAAAGGTGGTAGGTCTCTGTGGATCTCTATTGCCTAAAGCACCTATCTCTCATCTGACAGGATGTGGCACTCTCGGTATGAGTGTGTGAGTGGGAACATGATTGGGTCCCTAACTATGTATAGGCTATCCTCTGCTCAGCGGGTATTGCCTCAAAATATCTCATCCTGTAATACTTCGCCTGGCGGGTAGTCTCTAGTCCCTCTACAACAACCTTTCCAATCGAGGTACTCTCAACTGATCTCAGGAGACTCTCTGCTACCCCCTCTTCCTATACACACCACTCTTTGAAACTATCTCACTCTGCAATAAGTTGGGCTATCTATGGGTCAGGAGGTGGTGGTTGTTTTATCTGTATCTGTAGCTTGTTGATGGTGGCCTATGCCTGTGCTAGTTGGCTCTGAAGAGCCTAGACCTATGCCTAAAGTGTGTCAATCTATACCTGTGATGGAGCCCTAATATTAATTCATGGTGCTGAAGTACTCGACTACTCCACCACTCTGGTTGTACGAGGCCTAGTCTTGAAGGGTACATTGAAGAACACTCTCCCTCCACCACCTTCATCATCATCATCATCATCATCGAAGCTGTCATCATCCTCCTCCTCGTCAAAATCCATGGCCACCCCACCTATATCCTCCTCTCCTCCATGTGGTTGCTCTACTTGTTCCCTCACCTTTGCTTGTGCCTGTGGCTACCATCGTGCCCACTGTAAAATTGGTCCACCTAATAGCAGGGCAGGCTCATCTGGGTTGGTCAATCTGGGGAATGGATGAGTATAAAAATATGCAGCATAATCATCAGTCATATGTGCATCTATCACCTCTGGATGGATAGCCCAAAACTCTGGTTGTAGCTTAGTGTACTCTGCTCTGGCTACCTCAAATGTGATAAAGGGACCCCACTCTGCAACATCCTCCTGACGTCTGGCATAGTGAGCCACACCCTATGGCATCATCTAAAGTCACCCATACTTTCTGAGTACCCACATAACTAGAAATCGCTCAATGATAAAGGGGGTACGACCAATCAAGTATCTCGATATGCCACAATAGGGCAGCTCTATGTCATTTGCATCCCATGCCTCACAGTCAACATAGGGTCTCCAAATGATTGTATCCATGTCATCTAGCATACGTTGCCAATACTCTAACTTTCCCAGCATAGGTTGGACAAGGGGACCTGTATATGCATACACATATGGATGGTTGAGTGGATGATCTCTCTGTACAATAGGGCGATTAATTTCGATGTGCTCCCATGCCTAGATCTGTAGCAGTGTAACTCTAGAAGATATACTCTTCCCATCTATATATACCACCTAATGAAGATCGTGGTATAGATGGGAAAGCATGCAAGATCCCCATGCATATCTGGTCTGATGAAGGATCATATCCTCCAATATTCGACCCCAACCCACTGATAGTCCCTTTGACCTACGATCAGGACAAAGGAAACCACCAATGAAACCTGCCAATATTGACAGAAGTGGGGCATAACCCTCTATCATATCTCTCCAAGCAATCTCATAACCACCAGCATGAGGATCTTGGAAGACTTGTCACAAATCATCGGTCCCTCCAATCTCCTTGTGATCATAAATCACAAGTGCACCAACTATTGGGATGCCTAAAATCCTGTACACATCCTCGAGTGTAACAATGATCTCTCTAGTTGGCAAGTGAAAATTATTATGCTCACTATGTCGTCTCTCGACTAATGTAGTCAACAATGCCCTATTGACCCTAACTGAGGGATCCTGAGGAGGGAACCCAACCCACATCTAACAATGACCCCAATTTTTGGTTGGGTCAATCTGGGAATCATCTCCCATGTGCAAGGGAATCTCTCTCTAATCTGGAGGATTTTAAAATCCCCCTATAAACATCAATTAATCAAATCATCAGCAAGGAATATCAAGAAATCAAGCAAATCATGACAATCAAGCAAGTGAATCATATCAAGAATCATATCAACATTAGCAGCATGTCATTACTATTTGTTCTTAAAGCATGAAGGAAAATTTATCAAACTCTACTATTTGTCTTTCAATCATGAAAGAAAATTTATCAGAATCATCATCTTACTAGTAGTTTTCAAGCACAAAGACAAATTTATCAGACCATTATCGAAATCAAGTTAATCTATCCTTGGTGTTATTCAAAATCATCAAATCAGTTGTCTAATACAGCAACAATCATCAAGCAAACATCACATCAGTCTCAAATTTTCAAATTCAGCAAAAATTCATGGATGCGCTAAAAAAATCTTTCAATGCATTAGTCAATGCGCTACTTTATCCATGGATGCGCTAAAACATAAAATCAAAGCACTAAATTGTCAATGCTTTATTCTAGCCTATGCGCTAATCAAGCATTAGATGCGCGCAGTCTTCATCGATGCGCTAATCTATCTATCCTATGCGTTATTCTAGCCTATGCGCTAGTATATTACATCAATGCGCTAATCTAGCTAATCTATGCACTAATCTACAGCTCGTATGTGATAAATCAAAATCTTATGCGCTAAAATAGAATTTTGAAAAATCAAAAAAGTGAAAATTCGTGCAAAATTTCAAAAAATTCACAAAGGAGGATCATGCAATCTTACCGGAGGTCCGTACGCTGCTGGTCTCTGATGACGGCATTAGGAGCCCTACTTGCATAAAATGATGATCAAGGTCATGAAAGGGCAATGTACTACATCAATCGTACTTTGGTGGGATATGAACTAAACTACAGTAACATAGAACGTGTTTGTCTTGTGGTAGTCTATGCTACTCAAAAACTTAGGCACTATATGCTAAACCACCATGTTGGTCGCAAAGATAGATCCTTTGAAATACTTCCTAAGGAAAGCAGCATTAACAGGTCGATTAGCTAAATGGGTGATGAAACTTAGTGAATATGACATCCAGTATGTGGAAAGGAAAGCTATAAAAGGTAAAGTAATAACAGATCAGTTAGCAGATGCACCAATTAAGGCAGACCATCCTTTAGTGGAAGATTTTCCTAATGATTTTATCTTCAAAGTTGACACTAGAACCACATGGAAATTATACTTTGACGAGTCACGTACTAATCGTGGTTTAGGAGTAGGCATACTATTTGTTACACCTCAAGGCAATACTATTCCTAAATCATTTAGGATTGGTTTCCCTTGCACCAACAACATAGCGGAATATGAAGCCTTAGTGACAGGATTAAGAATGGCAGCCCAATGGAAGATCAAGAGTTTACATGTTTATGGAGATTCTCAGCTAGTAGTCTGGCAAGTCAATGATGAATATGAAACTAAAGATGAGAAACTTTCCCCCTACAAGCGCATGCCTGACAGTTTCAAGCAGTACTTTGATGATATCACCTTTCAACAAATACCACGTGTATACATCTAAAAATGGTCATTGCAAAACCTATTAATTAATTAAATATGAACTATTTAATTAATATTCTAAAATTCATCTACATATAAATAAATTTAATTATTTATTTATATTGTTCATTTTTCTAAATTCTTCTAGGTTAATTAAATAAATAAGTTTATTTAATTATTATTATCTTCCTCTTAATTAAAATAAATAAATTTCATAATTTATTTATATTAATTATCATGTTATTCTAAATTTGAATTTTTGAATAATGGAATATTTAATTTAACACTTTTTCCTTCACCTCTCACATAATTAAATATTGTAAATATTTAATTACACACACCTTTTTCACCCCTCACATAATTAAATATTAATTATTTAATTATGGAAAATTCTAAAATCCATGTCACGTGTAATTAAATAAATTTATTTATTTAATAGAGAATTTATCCTCAACTTTCAACCAATTTTCATAAATGAAATGACAAATGGCATGATTGTCTCCATTTTTGAATGAGGATGGTTTTGTGGGTTGACAACATTCTTCCATTATTCTCTCAACCTTCCATCTTTCTCTCAACCTTCAGAATCTCTCACCATTCATCTTGACAGGTTCAAATTTGACCGTTGATCTTTGCCAACTAGATTCTTGCCTCCAAAAATCTATAAATACAGCCCTTTAGTAAGTAGATTTCATCCTAGATTTTGTGAATTTAGGGCGGTTATTATAGTTGCATTCGAATCAGCATTTTAGCATAGCATCTCAAGTTCATAGCATTTTAGTTTTTAACTTCATAGCTCAAATCATTTAGCAATGGAAATGCATGTTGCATAAACTCATTCTCTAAGTTGTCATTATGCCAAAGTTGTTGCATACACCAACTAAGAGCCAGCAACTTACAACAGATCCTTGGAGATAGAGGACAATGGAATGCTTTTGAAGGAGTTGTTGTTTAGAGTTTGTTTTACTTTTAACTAGTTTTATTTAATTTAATGTTTCATTGGTGTGTTAGTTTAACTTATTAGTTGTTCCACATATTCTCTCACACACCACCTATTCAAAACAGGGCAGCAGATGCTATGGAAACCATGGGTCCCTATTGGATATTCCTAGCAACATGCCTAAATTCAAGTTTTTGGTCAAACAACTTTTGTTTCCTGCCTATGATGTCCCCGATTATGTGATGGTGTGTATGATTGTTGGCACTACTTCCCCTTGGTACAAGGACATATACGACTATCTAAATGCCCAAATCCTACCTTTAGACCTGTCAAACAACCAATGTAGAACCTTTTTCCATAGGTCTGCCAAATACACCATCATCGGAGATACCCTGTATAGACGCACCTTAGATAACACCTTGATGATATGTCTTGATGTTGAAGAAGCACAAGAAACCTTGCAAGCGGTACATGAGGGTATATGTGGATCCCATTCTAGTGGTCCTACCTTAGCCCACAAGATTATGAGATTAGGTTATTATTGGCCTACTATGGAAAATGACTCATATATCTTTGTCAAGAGATGTTGACAGTGTTAGATACATGGAGATTTGATATGCCCGCCAGCACAGGAGCTTTGCCCGATTACTTCACCATGGCCCTTTGCCCAATGGGGACTTAACCTCATAGGTAAGATACACCCTCCATCTTTTAATGGCCATAAGTTCATCATAATCACCACCGAATACTTCACCAAATGGATCGAGGCTATTCCCATGACTTACATCACCGACACACAAATATCCAAGTTTATTCTAAACTATATCATTTTTCAGTATGGTGTACCTCAATCTATCATCACAAACAATGGTTGTCCATTCAAAAACCAAGAATTATGCCATCTCTGTGAAGAATTCCACATCCAACACCATTTTTCCACTCCATATTACCCACAAGGTAATGGCCAAGCAGAGGCGTCTAATAAAACCATTATCAGAATCCTCAAAAAGACTATCAATGACGTTGGTCATGATTGGCATATATAGCTTAATCCTACCTTATGGGCCTATCGCACAAGCATCCGTACTCCTATCGGTGCCACTCCATATTCCCTGGTATTCGGTTTTGAAGCTATCTTACCTATTGAGGTTGAAATTCCTTCCCTAAGGGTATCCTTGAAAGGTCATATTGATGATGAAGAGTATCGTGTATCTAGATTGCATGAGTTAGAATTCCTAGATGAACGAAGACAAAAGGCATTAGATCATTTTCAAGCATATCATAACTGTCTTCATCACAACTATAATAGGAAAGTTTTGAATTGACACTTCAACATTGGTGACCTGGACTTGATGGAAAATCCTAAGAATCATACAGAAAGAGAAAAACTAGGCAAGTTTGAACGTAACTGGTTAGGCCCCTATATTGTTATAGAAGCCTTTAGATCAGGAGCGTATCAACTCTCCACCCCTGAAGGAGAACCACTTTTGTCACCGATCAACAACCTTCATCTAAAGAGATTCTATGCGTAACTTCTGAGAACCATGTCTTAATCAGAAAAATACAAAAATAAAAATAAAAAAATTGTTACCTTGATGAAAACCTGGCAAACAGGCATCTTTGTAACACCAAAAAAAATTGAAAAATCAATAAAATAGTAAAGAGAAATAATTCTTCCAATAGTGAAAACCACTTTGGTGGCACTATGGATAAGTACCATGGTGAAAACATGGCAAACAAGCACCATGTGTAGTTGACTTCGCTCTTTCATCTACCATCATTCCAATCAGACTTTTTCACCATCACTCATAATAAATAGTTGTCTTATCCATTACTTGGAACGATTGACATCAATTCCACTCCATCTCCCCACTCCATCCTTTAGGTCTTATTCCTGACTGGGGGAAAATCCTTGATCTGTGTCATTTGGACCTTGTACATATCATCCCAACATCATAAAATGTCCTGAAAAAATCTCAAAAACATCATAAAATGTCTTGAAAAAAGCCAAAAAACATCAAACAACTCCAAAAAGACAAAAAAATTGAAAACATGTCAAAAATCACAAAGTCAGAGTCAGAGTCAGTTGTGTCAAGTTAGTCATAGACATAGTTAAACTACGTTGCCTCTACAACTAGACGTAGGCAAGGCCATTTGTTGATGTGCCCCCGAGGCATTAGGTCTATCTTTTTAGGTTTGTCACGTCTCACACACATAAAATCATGATTCATTCTTTGTACATGTCAAATTCATTGGTCGTTTCGAACTACGAGGTCTCTACGTGTATAACGTAGGAAATTTCATCAATCGATGAGCCCTCGAGGCCACACTAGGTCAGTCCATTAGGGTTTATCACACTCATTATTGAACACATAGTCTAAACATTAAGTTAGGTTCATATGTGTCAATCATTCATATAATTTAAAATCAAGTCGAACTACGAGGTCTCTAAGTGTGCAACGTAGTTAAGGCCATCAATCGATGAGCCCCCAAGGCCACATTAGGTCAATCCTTTAGGGTACATTATATCATATATTTCCACACACACACACAATAGTCAAAGTATCAATACAGGTCACACATCAACAATGCAAACATGTCAAAACTGTCATCAGGTCAAAATAAAACATATTGTCAAAAAAATAAACTTATGTCTAAAGCAAGATATGTCTTTCTTGACAATGGACATCATCAATCATCATAGCTTATGTAGCTTGTCACATCAATGGCATCAGACTCAAGCATCTTATATGGCACATGTCATTCTAAAACCAGGCTTTGTCATGCCTTACACAGATGGTCACAAAGTTGAAACCAGACTCAACGCCTTATACAGTATGTGTCATCCCTCATATCAGGTTATGTCGAACATCAAACAATCACACAAGATCAAGCTTTGGTAAATAATTTCATTGGATTTACAACTTTATATCTTATTTTTTCTTATCTTTTTATGGTTTGCATTTGAGTTCGGTTACTAGCTTTCTCAAGGATGTCCCGTGAAGGATTTAGAGAAGCAAGGATGTCTCAGGACTCTTTTTCTTTGACTGTTGTCTATCAACTTTCTTTTAAACTTTGGATTTTGAGTCATGTTACTAGTTTCCTCAAGGATGTCCCATGAAGGATTTAGAGGATCAATGGCATCTCATGACCCATCTTTTCTTTGTTTGTTGTCCGTGGTTTGTCTTGAGAAAAAGACTAGGGCAATTGTGCCCTTAGTATGCATTAAGACACTCCTTGTCTACAATTGTCTGTTGTTAGCAAGTGGATGACCTTACACACCTTGATTTATTTCATATCCTAGTGTTTGTCTCCATTTGTGTTAGTTATCACCCAATGATGATAAAGTGCAAAGCCTTTTGTGATTCAACAAAATATCGAAGATTGCTAATATTAACATCAATATCTTTTCTTCATCATCTTTCTTTCCACATTAAACATTTCTTCTTGCATTAAGACGGAGTCCTATGACACACAAAAATATAAAGCATCCTACATATGCATTCATGTTAGAAAAATCATGTAAATACCATACATTGTAAATCATATATATCTTACATTCCAAAAACATAAAAAATATAGGCATCTATCATATCTAGGAAATCATGGCATAATAAGAATTCAATTATCATAGGGAACATAATGAAAACATTACCTGTACATATAGCATCACATGTAGAAAGAATTGTATGTATAAACATCACATTGCATTCCATAATCATCAAATGCATACATAACATTTAGCCATTATCATATAGAATCAACATAACATCAAAGGTTGCATGAACACATCATAATGTAGAAATGATTATCCATAACATGTACATATTAGATAAACAATAACATCTCATAGAAAACATAATCATATAGGAAAATAATGCATCATCATAAATAGAACTGCATATCATATGAAATGCCACCAAAAATCATATATATATCACTCAAAATAGCATGTGTCACAGTACAATATCAGGGTGTATCAATAAATAAAAAGGGAGCTCGCAGGCTCTATGATCAAAGTACAATGTTTGCAAATATGAAAATGTCAACATGTGCCACTGTCGCTACTCCCATGTGGTGAATGTGGAGGCATCTGTCACTTAGGTACTCTCTATGGTGGGAGGCCTGTCATATGGACCTATCCTCGATGGTCCTACCACACCCTCTATGCTTTGTGTCCTCGTCTAACTCCTACTCTAAGATCTGTGGCTACGTGCCTCAAAAAAACTAGGAGCTCATCTCTCAGGAGGCACCACTGACTCATACAGATCCTTGTAATCAGAACCCCTCTCCATTGCCTAGACTAACTCACAAGAAAAACCAGTAGATGATGAGCCATTGTAGAGATGTCTGAACTCAATAAACTATTGCTATGTCTCTTGCCTCTGGGCTACTACCTGATCTCTCTCCATAAGAGCACTGTCCCTCTCCATTTGCATAGCATCCTACTCTGTGGTAAGCACTCTCACCCTCTCCTCCAAGGACTCCATAGCATTGTCTTTGGGATCCTCCTCATCCTACCTCCCCTCTACTATCCTATCACAGAGCTCTCTCTCCTGCTCCTCTATATGTATCTCCTCCTCCACATCCTCCTCTCCATATCCTACTAGTATGCCAAGGACATCAATATCCATGTCCTCTCTCTTGGATTCCTCCTCTGCGTACTCCTCTCTGCCAACCTCAGCCTTCTTCTTTTGCTACTACCTCCTCAACAACATGTTATCCTCCAATCTGGGCATCTACTCCACCCATGAGATCCAACATAGGTATGTCATCTACCTCTGCCTCAACCTCGTAGATAGGTGATAGTCCACCTACCCAAGAATCTCTCCATCCTTGCCAACCTCGTCTCCCACCTCTACCACCACCACCTCTCCCATCATTACCACCATCTTTGCCTCCAACCCTGCCACCACCTCTGCCTCTACATCGCCATCTCAGCCCTATCCCTCGTCTCTCTATTGGTGTCGATTGATTCAGATCTGTGTATGGCACAGGATGATGCACAACCCACCAAGTATCATAAGTAACTATAGTCCCAAGATCCATTGCTCCACCCCTCCATCCCCATAGTAAAGGATGTAATGCATGAATGTCTGTCTCTATAGTAGCCACTAGTATCATAGGCCCCCACCAATGAACCTCTCTGGATGATCGAGCAAACTCTTCTCATCCTCTAGGCTCATCCTGCACCTCTCCAAACTATCTCAGTACACGATCTGGCAAGTGTCTCTCTATAATGTTCACACTGGAGACGGTCCTCCCTATTAGGTACTATGTCTTCCGACAAAAAGGTAAGTGTTTGTCCTTGTTTGACCATCACTCACAATCCATGTAGGGTCTCCATGTGAACTGAACTAATGTATCCCATACATGTCTCCAATATCCTATGTCTCCAACATGGCTCTGTATGATGTTTCCCGCATAACAGAAAACATAATCTAGCACCTCGCTTAGCAGTCACTGGGGGACAAAACACAACAATGTGTTCCCACGCCCAGATCATCAAAAGGGTAGTCCCGCAGCTCATCGACTGTGCATCTCTATAAGCTATATCATGAAGATGGAAATAAAGCATGGCTAATAAACAAGGACCCCAAGCATACACAACCTCCCTCTCAAGCATCCCAACTAATATCTCCCCCCCACCCAACAGGAAATCCATGACCTCAACGGTCAGGAAGAACTATCCTAGCAATCAATGTACATAGCATACAATCAATCCTCTCATATCTATCAACTAACACCTACCATCTAATCTTGTAGTGCTTTATGCCTAGCCTCCTAATATCATCATATACATAATATCTACTAATCTCACTAAACCCCCTTTACGTATCATACATCACTCGCTCGCCTCTAATAGGCAAGTCAAATGAGGATGTCTGAGAATGCCATCTCTCACATAAGGAAGTGACCATACCTCTGTTTTCCCGAATTGTGGGCATGGTGCAAACATGGTGTAGACCCAATCTCCATAGCAATCAAGTCTTTGCACTCTATAAATGATCTTTGAGCTCAAATGTATCTGGTCGTGACTCCTGGGTATAGATCAGATCTAGTATAACTTGCAAAGATAATTCAAACAATGTGTCAAACATCAAATCATTTCATCTTTCTATCAGAATTTGTTTTCTAAAATTTGACAATCAAATGTGTCGTTTCAAAGACAAATGTGATGCACCTATCATATGCGTCATTCTAAAATTCAAATGCGGTGCATGAACATACATGCATCATAAAAAACAAGCATATGTGTTTCATGTTGCAAATGTGTCACACAACCAAACAACCTATAGCAACAGCCAAATGCGTGAAACAAATTGCAGATGGATGCATTTTAAGTGCCTAATCATTATGAAAATGTGGTTCATTTTATCAAATGTGTTTCACCTAACTACATGTGCCTATTCAAATCTCAAATGTGATGCAAGAAATCACATGTGGTGAAAAAACTAACAAATGTGATCTTTCCCTAAATGACCTAAAAATGCCTAGGCGTGATTTTGCATATGTTTCGTTTCGCGAGAAAATGTGTCGCATACGAACGCAAATGCGGTGAACTAAAAATGACGCATTTGAAAGTTTGACTTTGACTACCTAAATCTACGTGAAAAATAAAAAATCAAGAGATCGTTCAAGGGTACTTACCGGGGGTCCCGCATCGGCTGGACGTCGAAAGGTTTGGATCCTATATCCGCAATGATGGGTGTATGCAACTGGAGACATCTTCACAAGGTGCGTAGAGAAAAATCTTCAATTCTTCAACTCTATAAGGTGCAAATGATTTGAATTTCACCCTAATTTCTATTTATACCTGTTGATGGTGAAAATGACACAAACATTGTTAAAACAGAATATTTCTACTCTATTTCTCTTGAAAACGAAAGACAACATGTAGTAGCCTAACTCCCAAGGTCCTGGTAGTTGGTTCTCAACTGTCTGGTGTCACTCAATCGGTTCATGCAACTGTAATATTCAAGGGGCCTATGCTGGTAACGAAAGATTCAAGCGATGACTCAATTTTACCAAACTGTTTTAGTAAATCAATGGGGTTTCAAACAAAAGAAAAAGATAGATCAAAGGGGTAAACCAGTAAGTATGAATCAAATTTATCTATCATTCAGACATATATCTTCGAATAATGAATGTTCTTCCAATCAGATCAAGAAAACCATAAGATGACACAATCTATAGCATAATCTATACCATTGCATACATTTTAGGTGCTTAATTAACTTCACAATTACACATCACAAATATTTCAAGGATTTCAAAACAACACACATTCATTCATCATCAATATTATAGATCAAAAAACTTTAATAACTTCAATTCAATGATAATCTAACAAGATAATCCTTAAATCCGGTTTCTTCTAATGACTTTCATCACATAAGAAACTATCATGCTTCAGCACAATCACTGGCATTTAGATAGATTATAACTTATCAGCCTTATCAAATAAAACAACTCAATCATAATACCATATTGCGTAAACATGTAATTCTATTAACTATAAAAAAATCAAGTACAAAGTATCTCTGTAATTACTACAAAATTCTATCTCCTAAACTTAGGTAAGCCAATCCTATTCTCAATTAGCCGACCTCTACAATATGATACCCACAGGGTATTTATAGATTATACAAAGTTCGAACTCTACTTCTATTTTAAGCCACCCACCCTTTTAGGAACAAAAACTTTCTTGGAAACTCAGATCAATTTGATCTTGAGTTCTTACATTAGACATCCAGTTAAACTAGAGAATAGAAAAATAGAAGAGAAAAAGAAGTCATGCGCTCCAAAACTATTTGTGCTGCATGCAACATGCAAAGAAGAAGAAAGTCATGCATGCAGAAGATTTACGCATGTGATGCTAGATCTATGATGAACTCATCATAACTGGCGAAGACTTGTTGGAATGTATCTAATTCTAGCCCATCAACCTAGCTATCTTCAAATTTGATTTGATCCAATTCTGCTGCAGCAAACCCCTTCATATCTTTTATCTTTACCAATTCTCTTCTTGTAGCTTTCATTTCTTCCTTGACATCCATCAGTCGATCTATCATCAAATCTTCTCCATCATCTCCTTTCTGCATGAGTTCTCTAAATCTATCATCCCATTTCTCTTTGATCTGACTCAAAGACATGCCTTCTTTTGTTAATACATTTACATCTACAACGATAGCAATGACTGCTTCTAGCTCCTCAAATTGTTCAGTCAAATTATTAACAGCATCTTGGACCTCACTCCTGTGTTTACACAAGAAATTTGTCCTGAATTGGAGTATGTGAGAGGTCTTCTCCACAAAATCCTTATTGTCCTCCTCCAGTATTGATTGTTCAAGAAGAGTAGTTAAAGGCAATGCACTAACCTTTTCTAATTTTTGACTATACTCTTTATACTCCTCTTCTTGTTTTTCCGATGCTTCAATATATTGCTGCATTTGTCCTATTAACTCTTCTATCCCTTTTATGACCTCAAAACCTTCAATCAAAAATTCACTTACTTCTTGATTCAACTTGTCTATCCATCTATCTACCATCTCCGCTTTGCCTCTTACCTGCACCAAATCATCTACCTCCTTTTTGCTTAACAAAATAGGAGTCTCAATGGCCATTACCTATTGTGATCTCAGAGAGGTGACACTTTTCAAGAATGAATGCAATTGATCCAACTCAGCCTTAATCTCATCCTTCTTTTGTTTATCCTTGATCATTCTTGACTTGGTTGTTGAAGCCACCACATCAATCAACTTCATATATTGATTCCTAGTGGGCCTTCCCAAGTTGACAGTACTCAACTGATAATATGTTAGCTGCATGTCCCCTACCTCTTTTTCTGTCATTGGCATGGCACATTCAGCAACAATCTCTCCTTTATCTATGAGTCGGGTAGAATGTAGAATTTTGGTCTTCTTTTTGGGCCTCTCTTGTTCGATCTCCTTCATCATATCCTCCCAATTGAGAGGTTGTGAAGGTGTTACTACCCTTTTCTTTAGGTCTATTTTTAACCAAGTGGGAGCACATGGAGCAGTAGTCATCATAGAAGAAGAAGAGGCAATAGTAGTATGAGGTGGCTGCACACTTACTTGGGTTTGAGAATCAACCCTTGATTTCTCTTGTCGTTCTTGCACTGTATGCATCTGCACAAGTCTTTCAGCCTCTTCCCTATCCTTTTGTTCTTGTCTTTTCTTATCTTCTTCTTCTTTCCTCAACCTCTCTTCCTCCAACCGATTTCTCTCCACTTTTTCCTTTTCCAACCTTTCTTTTTCTAATTTTTCCTTCTCTATTCTTTCTCTTTCTAGAGATTCCCTTTCCAATTTCTCTTTTTCTAAGGCCTCTAGTCTTTCCCTTTCTAATCTTTCTGCCTCCAAAGCCTTAAGTTTTTTTGCCTTTTCTTCTTTTTGTTGTTTCTTAACCAGCTCTTCGGCTTCTTTTTCCCTTTGTAATTTTTCTGCTCCTTCTTCCTTTTGGCGAACTTCCTCTGTAAGTTTCAACCTAGCAACCAAGATTTCCTTTTCCCTCCAGTTCCTTGCCTTCTCTTCCTTAAGGTCATGGATCTTCTGTATCAATTCCAACTTGTCATTCTCTTCTTTGACCTTGAGTTCATATTCTCGTTGCTTTCTTTGTTTCTCTACTTCATCAGCTTCTGCCTTAGCTTTACTTTGTCTAGTTTTTAATTGCTGTTGGTGCAGTATAGCATCAGCTTGTACCTTAGCATCAATTTCCTTTTATTTCTCCGTTGCAGCTCTTGCATCAGAATTTCTTTTCGCCTCTTCAAACAGCTTCCATTGCTCTTCTTGTGTCAAAACTTGCTGAATATCCTCCTCTAGAGGCATGTTTTCTTGCATATCTTTCTCTGAATCAGTTTCATCTGAATCCGTTCCAACCTCATGAATCTCCCTCTCCACTTCTTTTCCCTTGGCCGTTTCAGCCATGCTATGAAGAGCTCCTTCTTGAACTTCTCCTCTCTATTGTTTTGTAAGTGGGATTTGTGTGGAAGACTCACCTAATGTAGGTGTTGAAATAGCAGATCCTACTAGAACATCCCCTTCTTGTGTTTCCTCTTCATCCCCTATTGCTTCAAGTTCTATTTCATCAATATCTAGAGGAAAGAACTCTAAAGGATCTTTAGGAGGTGTCTTCCTTTTGATCCTCTTGTATCCCTTACCCTTTTTAAGGGCTGGTCCTTGAGGATTCTAGGTTCTTAGCACTAACCATTGCACACTCCTATCCAACACTGTCCTTCTAATCCACTTAATATCAATGGTTTCTTCATTGTCCTAGTCAATTGGATCTAGACTCTTGGTGCCAATGTTCAAAGCCTCATAGGATGGATCCAATACAATTCCATCATCCACCAATGTGTCAGGAATATTTTCTTTAACACCAAGCTCGGACATGAGTGCGACAGATAGCCTTTCATAATTCTTCTTCCTTAGATCATACTCATCTTGTCGGTCACTCCAAAAATTCTCTAGCAAATTGAAATGTCTGGTAAACACTGAAGGCAATAAGGCATACATCTTACCCTTTGGATCAAAACACTTACGAGCTGTGTATAATCCCAATTTCAACTGTATTAGCTCCTTGCAAACAACCTTTGCTCCTACTAGATGTTGACAGCTATATTCACCCAACTTCATGGGAAACTTATGACATCCAGTTTTATGTTTTATCCCAAACCGAGCATTAACTCCAAGAGCCTGATATACAAATTCCATCAACACTATTCTATTATTACAGCACCTTGGAAGTAGATGTGGATGGCCTTCAAAACTAGCTAACCTGAAATATGTGAATTTGGGGTATTGAATATACCAACATCCCCATTCAGCAATGAATGCCATGGCTTCTTGACTCAACCTATACCCTGCATCTCCATTCAATTTATTAATGACTAAATATATAAATGCATCATTGACTCTTCTGAATTGAGTCTCAAAAACTTGTAGAGACAACTGGTCATAGTGTTCCCAGACTTTCTTCTATCCATCCAAGGCTCCCATTATCCCTACTCTATTTAAACCTGGGAAGATACCCAACCTTGCTGCTACATACACAATATAAGAGGTCATAAAGAAACACTTAGTTTCTCTGATGTTTCTCGGTTGATTATGAATAGCATTTGATAAGATCATAGGCCAACCAAACTGTTGTTTTCCATTTAAAATTATCTAGATGAAAGGAAACATCCACTCCTTGCACCAAAATTATCTCTTTTCCCAAAAACTCTTGACAACATCATGATTATATCTGATACCTCTTTGTAGAAATCTTCCCTCTTTGGCTGGTCTACAAGCTTGCTTAAAGATTTATTTTCAGTCTTCAACCACTTCTTGTTCAAATGAGATTTATTGGAGTCCTTATACTGACCATATTTCTCCAAGGGCTCTGCCTCATCCAACTGCACCAAGCTTTTAGGATCAGGGACATTGAATATACTTTGCAATGCTTGAGGAGTAAGATCAATGATCACATTGTTCTGGGAATCCATGCACTGTCTGGTAACAGGATTGTAAGCACTTGCAACTGTTAAGATTAACTCTGGGCATTGGATTGACAATGGAAACAAAGTGATATGAGCTAAACCAGACTCCACAATCCTCTTCATTCTAGGTGTTGCATCCTCATTGAATGTTTCAGCATGTGCCTCCTCAAAGTTGTACTGGCCCAAGTTTGTGTCAGTGATATCTGACCATTCGGATTCCACTTTGCTAACTTGGATAATTGGACTCCTGTGATTATACCTTAAGGTATAAGGCAATTGTTCAGGCTTAATTTTCTTTGGTTTAGGCGCTGCCTTTGATGTCCCTGCAGGTCGATTCCTTTGAGCAGCTTCTCTTGATGTTCCTGACATTTTCTAGCTTTCTTGCCACAAAAACCTCTCATTAGATCTCTGAATATCATCATAAAACATGCTTTTAAAACCATACCTTTCATATATGCACTGGAGGCGGAACCAGGTAGAAATATAATCTAAAACAGTATCTTTTACAACACTGTCAGACTCGGAGCCAAAACTGATATAGATATTTCACTAACAATGAACGAGCTTGGAGTCGGGATCGGGAAGGTGGTCAGAACCGGGATCGGAATGAAAAACAAATTTGGTTTTCCTTCAGGTTCTTATATTTTCATATTCTATTTTCATTCCGCCCCTGCTTCCGTCTAGGTTATCGTTATTTTGAAAGAAGACTTCTCATTATACGCGGAGCCCGAGACAGGATGGAAATGGAATCGATACCTTTTGCAAAAAATAGAATTCTCAAGTTCAAGATCGATTCCGATCCCGTCTCCACCTAGGTTGACCATGACATCATCAAATATTTCATCGATTTATCACACAACTTCATGGTTCCAAACTAGGCAATTTTCAAAATGGCATGGGGCTAACCTGGGACTCGATAAAACCATCCCCATATGACTAGGAGCGACTGTATTTTAGGGCATCATACTTTAAATTTTAAAAATGATCACAGAAACACACAAAAACCCTAATCTAACAAAAGATAATAAAACTAGGGCATAGATTTTAAACCTTGTCGTTTTACCAGATTGAATACGCGACAAAACCCTAAGTAAAAATGATGAATCTAACCCTAACTCACTGTAAAAACACGAAATTAATCTACCTTACTATAGATTCCTAATTCAACTAACACCATTTAAAACCTAAATTTAATCTAACTTAGTACAAATCAAAATAGCACAACGCGATCACAACTAAAACGTGAAAGTGACCGTGCCCTAAAACCAAAAAGAACCAAAAACAAACATAAAATAAATGAAGAAAAACCAAACAAACAAATAAAGCGAGAACCTACACAAACAAACACTAACTAAGAACCACTAATTTCGTTAAAACAAAATGATTCAAAGCACGAGCAAACACAAAAAACGTAACAGTAAATAAACGAAAGAACAACAATGATAAGAAACCCTACCTCTAACACAAAAGAACCCAGCTAACCTTTTGAACTGATTCATAAGCAATAATCTTCTCCTTGTTCAATCGATTTGCTCAAACAAACTTCGTCGTTGCTCTTCCTTGCTCTTCAAGTTTTTAACAATGATAATAACGATACGTTTAATCCTTAAATGGAGGTAAAAATCAGAGTTCTTACCTACACGAGCAGTTGTCATTAATGCATTAAATGCAATTGGGCGGAATCAGAACTAAAAGAGAACCAACACTTCACTGTAGTATGACTTCAGTCAAAAAGTCAACGATCCAAAAGCGGGGGGGGGCGGAATCGGAATGGAGACTGATTCAGAAACTTAAGAAATTTCCTTACTTTGTTCCCGTTCTGGTTCCGGTTCCGCCAATAAAACAGAAAACTAAACCCGACACAAAAAGTAAAACAAAAGATCGACAAAATAAAACTTAACACAAGGACTAAGACTAAAACCAAAAGTTGAAAAGCGGAGGTGGAGGCGGAAATGAATTTATATTTTACAATTTCCAATAAACGCCAACCTAATGCCCACTCCGGCTCCGAGTCCGATAAAGACAAAACAACAGACTGAAAGAAAAGACTATCGGGATGGGGCTCGAAACGAGTTTTGATTGTGGTTTTAGAACCCGATTTGGTTCCGGCTCCAATTATGACAGACCAAAATAAAATAAAACAAAGTGCTGGAAGGAGAAAGACTCCAGACTTTGTTTGAAAGACAACAAGAGATGAAAATTAACAAAGGGGGACCCATTTTGACCAAGGCAAAAGATGGGGTGGTTATGCAAGGCATAAAAATACCTAGGGTTAAAAGTGGCATTTCTTCTGACCTTGTCTATTGGTCGTGTAAACTTCCATTTTCAATCAACTCGTACACGTCCCTAACATTTCCAAATTCAATTCCGTCAACTCCATAGCATTTCTGGCCATCAAATTGACTTATCAAGACTATTTCCTGATTTTTTGAATTTTTTCAAAAATTCGTCAATTTTCCCAACGGGGCATACCCTAACCTATTTCATACTGGGGCATGACTAGGGCATGATTTCAATCAATTTTTCTTTGACACAAAATCTGTAACGACATTATATCAAAGAGGGGCAAACTATAAACACTGAAAATTGGTCTAGGCCTGCGAGTACCACTTTCGACATAATTTTCTAATGTCCATGGTCAATATTAAATAATTTTAATTATTTAATTATTTCCTATACACATTCTTTCATCTATTAATTAAATAACCTTTAATTATTTAATTAATTAATTATGACCCTTATTCAACTTTGATTGATTAAATGAATCTTATTTATTTAATTACGTCGCTAATTAATTAATTCTCTTTTTGAATTAAATAATTTATTATTTAATTTACCCTTTATCATATTTCGACTATAATTAAATATTCATTTGGAATTATTTAATTATTCAATTAACCTTTTCAAATGTCAATTAAATAAATCATTATTTATTTAATTAAATCTTTCAAATTTTGAATGTTGAATTAAATAAACATTTAATTCATAAAAAGAGTTATTTTTGACACATTCTTCTATCGCCTACTTAACTAATTATTTACTCACCATCTAACTCGAGATCTATTTAAATCCGTCAGTTATCTCCTGATTCAATGTTTGATTATGTCTGCGAAGAGACTCTCTGTCTTGATCAGTCAGTATAAATCTCCTGCATGAATATATTTATTAATTAAATATCTTTATTTAATTAATTAATTCATGTGTGCATTCGAACAGATCATTATCGAATTCTAACTTTATCCTTTTCATTCAAAGTCTAATTCTTCTATTTTCGAAGACTTTCAACTAAAGATTAAATCATTTATTTAATCTTGATCTCTTATTCAGTCTATTTTCGAACAATCTTAACAACAAATTAAATTATTATTCTAATTTAATCTTTATCCTACAGAATTTCCCAACTCACGTTCTAACAGACACAAATCTCAATTGCATGGCATTCATCAATCTCAATCGTTGATCTCTCTTTCGAATCTGAGCCGATCATTTGAAAACCAACTTTCTATAAATTGGCTGACTTTTGTCATTATTCTTCCTCCCGAAATCGATATACTTTTGGAAGAGACTTGTTAATATTTGATATTTTTCTACAATCACATACATCAAGGCTATACTTTCACACTTATGAAAATTTGAGTGAAATTATACTATAGAAGGCAGAATGGAGAAAGACAATCAAGATAATTCGAAGGAGTTTTTTTATATTCGGTGAGACTGTTTCATGTTTTTATTTAGTTATTTGATTACTGTTTTAGTTTATTTCTTCATTCTTATTTGTTTGATTTAGATTAATGCATGTTTAGATTAGATTTAACCATCTTCGATTGTAGAGTCATTTTATCTACGTTACACTATGTTTTGTTAAACCTGTTTTCAGTTTGGTGAAGTCCATAACCCTTTGTCTTTGATGTTAAAGGGGGAGTGATGTAGTTGCAAGAGCAAGAGAGTTTTTTCATCAATGACAAGGGGGAGTTGATGTTTTTTTGCATTGATGTCAAAGGTAGATGGGGTTTTTAATTGTTGGCAATAGATGTCGAACAAAGGGTGTCAAAGGTGTATGTGTTCAATATCATAGTAATTGATGGTGTTGGTTGATTTTTTGGTGAAGTGAAGTCATTGATGCTGAAGTCAAGTGTAATATAGGTTCATAGTTCATGTTATTTCATGTTGGTACAAAGGTGATTTAAAGTAATTCAAAGTTGATTTTTCAATAAATGTAAAAGTATGATAGAGTTTCTTCGTGACAAAGTAATCAGTCAAAGTTACATGTTTGTGTTCACGATGCAAGAAGCAATGTTCATAGGATTCTATTGGAGAAGATATGGTCAAAATCATTATTATTGAACATTATCATTTAGGCCTCAAAAATTTGCAGGTTTCATGTTGTTGATCACTTCATGAAAGTGCTTGTTGATTCAATGTCAAAGATATTGATGGTGTTGTTGCACAAGTGGCTCTTTTTGTTGATAAAATAGTTAAGGATAAAGAAATGATTAAATATGGTTAAGGATAAATGATCTTGCTCTGGTACCAATAGAACGAGGGAATTTTTTTATAAGTTTTTTGATGTGGTGTCTATGTAGGTATGCTTTATTTTAATCAATTATTATTTGATCCTTTCAATTGATTCTCCTCTATATTAACAATCTTTTTCATGCAAAACTATCTTTGCAAAAGTAAGATGAAGTATTGTTTCAACCTAAAAATTTCCCTTGCATGTTTGGCTTGTACGTTTACCTCTACTTTCTCATTTTTTGAAAATTCACTTGTGTGTCTGACACTTAAGTTTACTTTGTCAAAAAGGTAATTAGGTTTTTCGAGTCTACACATACTGTTATAGTATATGGGACTATACATTGTCCTCATATATTTTTATAGTTGATGTTGTCCTTGTGTAGATTTTCCTCCAGATTAACAATATTTTTCATGCAAAGCTATTTTTACAAAAGTAAGACAAAGTATTGTTTCAACGAAAAACACTTTACCTCTAATGCTCTAGTACCAATAAAATGAGGGAATTTTTGTATAATCAGTTTGATGTGGTCGCTACGTAGGTATGTTTTCTTTTAATAAATTCTTCTTTGTTCCTTTCATTTGATTCTCCTCCAGATTAACAGTCTTTTTTGTGCAATGTTATCTCTACAGAAGTAAGACGAAGTACTGTTTCAACCTAAAAAATTCCCTTGAATGTCTGACTCATACGTTTACCTCTACTTTCTCATTTTTTGAAAATTCGCTTGTGTGTCCAACACTTAAGTTTACTTTATCAAAAAGGTAATTGGGTTTTTCGGGTCTACACATAGTGTTATAGTATATGGGACTAGGGTTATAGTATATGGTACTATACATTCCTTGCATATTTTTATAGTTGATGTTTTCCTTGCATAGATTCTCCTCTAGATTAACAATATTTTTCATGCAAATTTGTCTTTACAAAAGTAAGACAAAGTATTGTTTCAATAGAAAACACTTTACCTCTACTTTCGTGCAAATCTATCTCTGTAGAAGTAAGATGAAGTACTATTTCAACCTAAAAAAAATTCTTGCATTTCTGACTCATATGTTAACCTCTAATTTCTCACTTTTTGAAAATTCTCTTGCGTGTCCAACACTCAAGTTTTCTTTGTCAAAAAGGTAATCATTTTTTTTGAGTCTACACATAGTACTGAGACTAGGGCTATAGTATATGGGAAAATATGTTGTCCTTGTGTATTTTTATAGTTGATGTTGTGCTCACGTAGATTCTCCTCCAGATTAACAATCTTTTCCATGAAAATCTATCTTTAAAAAAGTAAGACAAAGTATTGTTTCAACGGAAAACACTTTACCTCTAATGCTCTAGTATTGATAGAATGAGGGAATTTTTATATAAGTAGTTTGATGTGGTTGCTACATAGGTATTTTTAATTTTAATCAATAATTCTTCAATCCATTCAATTGATTCTCCTCCAGATTAACAATCTTTTTTGTGCAAAGCTATTTGTAGAAGACAAAGTACTGTTTCAACCTAAAACTTTTCCTTGCATGTTCAACTTGTACGTTTACATCTACTTTCTCATTTTTTGAAACTTCGCTTACGTGTCTGACACTTAAGTTTACTTTGTCAATAAGGTAATTGATTTTTTATGGTCTACACATAGTGTTATAGTATAAGGTACTAGGGCTATAGTATATGGGACTATATGTTGTCATTGTGTAATTTTATAGTTGATGTTGCCCTCGCATAGATTCTCTTCCAGATTAACAATCTTTTTTGTGCAAATCTATCTTTACAAAAGTAAGACAACGTATTGTTTCAATGAAAAACACTTTATCTCTAATGCTCTAGTACTGATAGAATGAGGGAATTTTTTATAAGTAGCTCGATTTGGTCACTGGTAGGTATGTTTTCTTTTAATCAATTCTTCTTCAATCCTTTCAATTGATTCTCCTCCAAATTAAAAATATTTTTTATGTAAAGCTATCTCTGCAGAAGTAAGACGAAGTACTATTTCAACCTAAAAATTTCCCTTGTGTGTTTGACTCATATGTTTACCTCCACTTTCTCATTTTTCAAAACTTCATGTGCATGTTTGACACTTAAGTTTACTTTGTCAAAAAGGTAATTAGTTTTTTTGGGTCTACACATAGTGTTATAGTATATGGGACTATACATTGTCCTCATGTATTTTTATAGTTGATTTTTTCCTCTCAAGATTATCCTCTAGATTAACAATCTTTTCTATTCAAAGCTATCTTGACACAAGACAAAGTATAGTTTCAATGAAAAACACTTTACCTCTTCTTTCATGCAAAGCTATCTCTGTAGAAGTAAGACGAAGTACTATTTCAACCTAAAAATTCCCTTGCATGTTTGACTCGTACATTTACCTCTACTTTCTCATTTTTTGAAACTTCGCTTGTGTGTCCAACACTTAAGTTTACTTTGTCAAAAAGGTAATCAGTTTTTTTGAGTCTACACATAATGTTGGGACTAGGGCTATAGTATATGGGACTATACATTGTCCTTGCGTATTTTTATAGTTGATGTTGTCCTCACATAGATTCTCCTCTATATTAACAATGTTTTTCATGCAAATCTATCTTTACAAAACTAAGACAAAGTATTGTTTCAACAGAAAACACTTTACCTATAATGCTCTGGTATCGATAGAACGAGGGAATTTTTGTATAAGTAGTTTGATGTGGTCACTACGTAGGTATGTTTTCTTTTAATAAATTCTTCTTCGATCCTTTCAATTGATTCTCCTCCAGATTAAAAATATTTTTCGTGTAAAGCTATCTCTGCAAAAGTAAGACGAAGTATTGTTTCAAACTAAAAATTTCCCTTGTGTGTTTGACTCGTACATTTACCTCTACTTTCTTAATTTTTGAAACTTCTCTTGCGTGTCTGACACTTAATTTTACTTTATCAAAAAGGTAATCATTTTTTTCGGGTCTACACATAGTGTTATAGTATATGGGACTAGGGCTATAGTATATGGGACTATATGTTGTCCTTGTGTAGTTTTATAGTTGATTTTTTCCTCGCGTAGGTTCTCCTCCAGGTTAACAATATTTTTCGTGCAAAGCTATCTTTACAAAAGTAAGACAAAGTATTGTTTAAACGGAAAACACTTTACCTCTAATGCTCTGATATCGATAGAACGATTGAATTTTTTGTATAAGTAGTTCCATGTGGTCGCTACGTAGGTATGTTTTCTTTTAATGAATTCTTCTTTGATCCTTTCAACTGATTCTCCTCCAAATTAATAATATTTCCCATGCAAAGCTATCTCTGCAGAATTAAGAAAAAGTATTGTTTCAACCTAAAAAATTCCCTTGCATGTCTGACTCGTATGTTTACCTCTACTTTCTCATTTTTTTAAACTTCACTTGCGTGTTTGACACTTAAGTTTACTTTTTTTAAAAGGTAATTGGTTTTTTCATGTCTACACATAGTGTTATAGTATATGGTACTAGGGCTATAGTATATGGGACCATATGTTGTCCTCGTGTATTTTTATAGTTTATGTTGTACTCACTTAGATTCTCTTCCAAATTAACAATATTTTCCATGCAAAGCTATCTTTACAAAAGTAAGAAAAAGTATTGTTTCAGCAAAAACACCTTACCTCTACTTTCTCACTTTTCGTCAATGAATGATATTTAGAGTCTGTTTGAATTCTAATGGGTAGTTGATGTGAATTGGAGTTGGCATATTTTTTTTATAGTGTTTAATTTTTTGATAGAGAGTGTTTTGTTATATGTGGATGAACTATGATAGAGCTTATTAAATTCCATATACAGAGTTACAGTTGGTTGAATTGAAATTGAAGAGATATAGTTGGTTGATTTGCAAATGCAACGATACATGAATTTCAATGATAGAGATAGTGTTACTAGTTTGAAAAGACAGGTATAATAGTAATTCTTTCTTGATGATGTTTCTTTCATATGAATATTTCCAGTGGAGTTATGCTTTGAATTGGAGATTGAGATAATTTTGGTCATTTTTGGTGAGTATGGTTTTGTGTGAAAAAAAAAGATAGACCGATGTAACTAAATTCCATTCTTGTACTCAATGGTATATTTCTTTTATGATCAAAGCATGATGATAGCTAGAGGAGTCAGTGAATTTTCAGATCTATGATTTTTAGAATATTGATATAATGCTATGGTAAGTGTGAACAAGTGTGGTGAAGTTTTGATATTGCAGTGATTTGTATGGAAACATAATAATCCTATCATTTTTTTATTTTTTTTGAAGTGTGATAAGTTTTCCAATGAGGCATGGTAAGTTGTGAATGAGGCATGTTGGTTTTCCAATGAGGCATATTGGGTTGCTAGTGAGGAAAATTGAGAATCCAGTGAGGCAAATTGAGAAGTCGGTGAGGTAGATTGAGTAAACAGTGAGGCATAAAGTGTAGCCAGTGAGGCTTGTTGTACTGCCAATGAGGCATGCAATATGTAATTAGCAAGGTTTTAGCCAATGAAGTTAAATGAAACAAATTTTTAGAGTGGTTTTTAACACTTTTAGGGTTTTCCACTCATAAAACCTGTGTTATGTTTTCTCTTGGTTGTGTTCCATATTGTGCTTGATTGATCATCTTTGATTTGTGTTATATTCTGATTTGCATATCTTTGTGACTTTCTCAACATACAATATCTAGATTGTATGAAGTATTTTCAATAGGGTATCTTTAAATAATCAGTGAGTTAAGTTTTGAAATTGGTTTTCTCCTTTGACCATTGATTCACTCCCCCTCTTAATGGTCATGTACTCCAAAATTGTTTGCATAAATTTCTCTGTTTGGGTTTTATGGAAATTATATTGGGTGGATGCAATTATTTTTCATTTTGTATCAAAGCCATGGTTGTATATGGTGTATAGTTGAATATAGAGGTTGCGGGGAAAGAATGAAGACATTTTCTTTCATATTGGAGTAGATATGATGTATAGTTGAATATAGAGATTGCAAGGAACGAATGAAGAAATTGCAAGATATGAGGGTTTTATGCAGGTTGTTTTTATAGATTTGGGGTTTTATGGTTGACTAAAAAATACACACAGTTGAATCCAGAAACTAAGCATTCTATTTATGCTTATTGTTTGTAGATCTAGGTTTATGAATCTTTGTTGGAAAAAGACTTTTTTTATGGATGTTCACTATGAGGTTTTTATAGGGTAAATTTTGTAGATGAGCCCTTGGGACAAAACAAAACTCATCATTCGATCCAAGTAGCTCGAGATATGGAGTCTGACATAAAATTTAGCCTATTTTGGTTATTGGAAAAATGTAATTTTTTTGCCTAATGATCCATATTGTACAACCATATAACCGTCAAATCATTTGTAGAAGGAAAAATAATAATAAATTATTATTATTTTGTGGTTAACAAAAAATTTCTCCTACACAAAATATTTTTAAAACCCCATTTGATTTCATTTAAAATCAAAAATTAAAAAAATATGGGGTGGGTGGGTCCATAGACCCCCTCTTGTACCCTTGGTGGTACTAACACCATTAATAGGGGTGAGAACCCTTGTCGACGGTACTAGAGGGTACCAACACTAGTGGGGATTAACCCTTTGACCTAACCCCCAATTTTTTGGGGCTAGGAGTTAGCCCCCCCTCACCCCCCTCCCCTCCCACCCCTCGTGGGATATAAAACATTTAAAAAGTGCCAAAATTCAAAAAACATAATATTTAACCCATTTTAACAAAGGCATTGGGTTTTCCCAGCCTGTGGGTAGTGTTGCCCACGTGGTATCGTTGCCACTAGAAGGTCACCTATTAGAAAGAAATTTGGGAAAACATAGACTAAAGTTCTGAGCCCTAAGTATTTTTTAAGTGTTTTAGTTTATACCTTGAACATAAAACCCAATGCAATCAGACATATGATTAATTATTTATATATCCATAAAATAATAGATAACACCAGTATTTGTTCTATTGTTCAAATCAAAATTGGTATAGTATAATATATTCCCCTATACTATTGCTTAACTCTTATCTAATCTCTATGTATCTATCCTTCCATACATTAGTCTCTTGTACACATATTTCTCTCTATCCAGTACATACGTCCTATTCTAGCCTATTAAATTCTATCATTCATATTTTATTTTATACACACATCTATGAGATGGAACATGAACTTTCCATGACACCCCTAGTCTAGATGATATCTTTACAATATTATGCTTTGCAAGTCATTTTCACCAAAATGTAGTATGCTATACTAGTTGATTTCTTCACTATCTTGCTTTTCTACGAAAATCATCCCCTCTTTCAAAATGTTGACATGTTCTCAAGTCAACACTAATCTATTGGAATAATATCTTTTTAGATGTTCTTGAGATTGGTAAATGTGGTATCCCATTGGGTCTTGGCTAGGTGTAGCTATTGTTTTTGTACCTAGATTTGTAGTAGGAGTTTATCTACCTTTATCAAATTCTGAAGAATTTGTATCTTTTGTGCAGGTATTTGTGCCTCCTAAAGGATTCCAATAATGTGTTCTAGCCTTAGGTTGACTACCTCTCTAATCTAGTGGAATCTATTCTAGATCTTATCTCTTTGATGTTTTAATTGTTTAAATAGTTTGTGGTGCTTTTATTTATACCCTTGAACGACCATATGTTTCATGTATTGCATTGTATATTGTTGCTCGTTGAAGAATTTGGACTTCTAGATAATCTATTTGAACCTTTGTTGTTGTTGTTACTATTGTACATTGTAAATAAAACTAATAGAGGGAATTCAAATTCATTTATGTATTTAATAGGGTCCAAATTTGTGATTCCAAAATAGAGTGTGTTGTGGCACAACTTTTCCTTTACTCATCCACCCTAATCTTTTGAAAATTTTCTTGGATTTTTTATCATAATGTTTGTTGCTTCTATAGTTGGTTGTCCTTAATAAAACCTTATACTAAATATCTTAGTTGTGTTTCCAATAATTGTGATGAGTCCCTTGAGATGTGAGGGAACTTTCCTTGTATATCCTTCACTAGCTCCTCTAATTGGTCGGGGCTCTCTACATGATGCCGCAAAATGTCTTCTCTTGTTGTTTGGTGTAGGATGTCTCCCAACTGAAACTTTTGTAGCAGTGATATGCTTACCAGGTCTACTTATGAACCTATTAGAAATAGTTGAAGGAGTTGTGGAGAAGCCACCATTTGAATCTGCTTTTTCTTAAGCAATAATTCCTTAATTGATTGCATAGAAGAAATTACAAAAGAGGAGGGTGTCTTAGACCACAGAGGAGGAGAATATTGTTCCTGCTTTGATGATACTAATTTAGGGTTTGATTCTTCTTCTTGTAGCTATTAATAATCCTTTGTTGGTGCTTATTTGATTTATATTTGTATTTTTTGTATGATCTCTAGTTTTACCATCATCAATTCTTTGAGTCTTTATTTAGACCAAAGCTCCTTAGTCTGAATATCTATAATATTTTGTTTTTGTTGGGGGGGTTATTGTGGTAGCTACCTCTCCAATGGCTAGGTCCTTTAACCATTCTTCTTTATTTTCCTTTTTTCTCTCTTATTTTCTTCAATTCGATGGTTAGGGATTCAAGGAATTTGTCCATGATATCCTCTACTAATAGATTGTATGCTATCATATACTTGATTATTTCCCTCCCCGTGATGGACTAACTAGGCATTGCCATGTGGGGATATTTTTGGAGTGTTAGGTCCATCACTTCTTTCTAGAATAGTCCACTGAAGAGTTGGTCCTTATCTACTAGAAGAGAGACTTCCAAAATTTGTGTGGTCTCTAAAATAGACGTATCTTCTAGAACTGGTGTATCCTCTAGAATTGGCTACTCTTCTTCTTCAACATCTATTGCTTGTGGAGAAAAAATTTATTGTGTTTTTTCCTTTCTCTTCTTGGGCTTCCTCTCGAAGCTCATTTGTATAAGGGATTTTGTAGCTTTTTTTTATGATTTTGTTTAAGGAGGGGTGGTTTTCATCCTTCTATTCCTTGACCTACTCGGTTTTTCTTGGGAAGGTTTTGCTAGTGGAGCACCTAAATGGAGTCTTCTCGACCTCTAAGGAGTGCTCTACTCCTTTGGTTCTTTCTTACGTATGCCTCATTTATCTTGTAGTGTCTTTGTATTATTATAAAAATGTTCTACCTTTTTCTTAGCTAAGATATCCATATATTCTGGTAAGTTATAAATTTTTGAGCTTGGGGATCTTTTGGATGATTGATAAGGGTGGCGGCATAGCTATTGATTTTTTATTTTTTTACTTCATGTGGATATTAAGGTATCTAGGAGGTCATAGGATCAACATCTTCCATAAAGGTAAAATCCTTATCTACTATAAAATTTTCCATGGATATACTATTGGACCACCACATAAGAGATGCGTTCCCTATCCTAGAGCTTCTATTGGAGGTATTTAAAGAATCCCTATTAGATTATTATGAAGGAAGTGGCATATTTAAAGTGTTTGACATGATCTTGTATTTGGGATTCTACGGGCTAGGTTGAGTCCCATACTTCCCTATAAACCTTGATAGTTGATTCATGAAGTAGAATGTGAGGCATATCAGTACATGGTCCCATACTTGAAAGGGTGGTGTGATTGATTAGTGCACTAGATGTTTCCCATTACCTCCTTCTACAAAACCTCATAGAGTTCTATAACTTTTTCATCTTTTACCATTTGATGTCAAAGGCATGTCATCATTCAGTGAATGATATTGAGTGGTCTTGATAGGTACTTGTCAAAGGTATTTAGTGGAAGAGGTTTTCTTAAAGGTATGATTGAAGAATTCATAGTTAACCCTAATGCTTATATCTCTTCAAAGCTTATCTTATTTGTCAATATCAAAGGCATGATGTTCTACATTAGAGGTATATTATGAATATTAAAGGTTAGACAGTAATTAAATGTTTGCAAATCCATTAAGGTTTTCGAGTTGATTAAGGTTCCTTCATTGGTTGAGATTTTTTTTTAAACCTTAATGTCACTCTTCAATATAAAATTTATTTTGTAAAGTTAATAACAAATTCACTTTTGTTATATTTTATAAGTGACTTGTAATAAGAGTTTAAAAGTAACTTAAGTTACTACTTCGAGGGTATGATGTACATTGGTAACCGACCCCTCTATTGGCTTAGCAGGTTAACAATTTTTGTTTGAATGTTCAAAGAAAAATTAATGCTTGTCATTTAATTGGAATTTTGGTGGGAGCATAAAATCAAGGGTTCATATTTAAACCTATCAATAACTAGTTCCTGAAGCTTGAACTTGACATGTGTATGATAGTCATTGCTCACGATTATGTTGAGTAACTATTTTCTAAAGCAATGATTAAAGATGGTTAAGGATCAATGATCTTTATGAAGGTGATAAACTAAATCAATCAATGATATTTATAGTTTGTTTGCATTCCAACAAGCAGTTGATGTGAATTGGAGTTGGTGTATATTTTGTTGTATTTTTTTTTTGTTTTATAGAGAGTGTATCATTGAATGTGGATGAACTATGATAGAGTTTATTGAATTCCCTATATAGAGTTACAATTGATTGAATTGAAATTGAAGAGATACAATTTCTTGATTTGCAAATGCATAGATACATGAGTTGCAATGACATAAATAATGTTTATTGGTTTGAAAATATAGGTATAATGGTAATTATATCTTGATGATGCTACTTTCATATGACGATTTCCATTGGAGTTATGTTGTGTATTGGAGATTGAGATTATTTTGGTGAGTATGGTTTTGTGTGAAATAAAGATAGACAAATATAATTGAATTGCATGCTTGTGTTCAATGGTATGCTACTTTTATGATCAGAGAATGATGATAGCCAGAGGATTCAGTGAATTTTTAGAACTATGATTTTTAGAATGTTGATATAATGCTATGGTAAGTGTGAATAAGTGTGGTAAAGTTTTGATAGTGTAGTGATTTGTATGGAAATAGAGTAACCCTTTGAATTTTTGCTTATTTCTTTTGAAGTGTGATAATTTTTCTAGTGAGGCATGGTGAGTTGCTAGTGAGGCATGTTGGTTTTATAGTGAGGCATATTGGGTTTCCAGTGAGTCAGATTGAGAAGCCAGTGAGGCTTTTTATTTTTCCAATGAATGGAATATGTAATCAACAAGGTTTTAGTCTATGAGGCTTAATGAAATAAATTTTTAGAGGGGTTTTTCACCCTTTTAGGGTTTTCCACTCATAAAAGTTGTGTTATGTTTTCTCTTGTTTGTTTGCCATATTGTGCTTGATTGATCATATTTGATTTAAGTGTTATATTTTGATTTACATATCTTTGTGACTTCCTCAACATACAATATCTAGATTGTATGAAGTATTTTCAATAGGGTCTCTTTGAAAAATTAGTGAGTTATGTTTTGAAATTGGTTTTCTTATTTGACCATTGTTTCAATCCCCCTCTCAATAGTCTTGTACTCCAACAAGTGATATCAGAGCCTTAGGTCCCTTGCACAAGTTTAATCAACTAGGGATATCCTACTAGTGGAGTACTTATCATGGAAAAAAGTAAAAGAAACAAAGGAAAAATAAATACCCAACAAAATGCTAAATAACAAGCATCACCTAAACCAAATACAAAGGAAGATATAAAAGAAATTGTAAGAAATGACTTAAAATTTGAAGAAGATACAAGGTTAGAAGATGATTTTGTAGTTGGTAATGTTGACAAAAAAGGAGTATGCTTTGTGAGTGAAAATGAACAATAGCATGATGAAGATGAATGTGAAATTGATCTTGAAGGTGAACTTATTTATGCTCTAGATGAGATCAAGAAACGTAGGAAGAAGAACTAGATTCTAGAGTTGAAGCTTCAAGAAGAAAAGGAGTCCAAGGCCAAAAACCTTTTCAGCCATTGAAGAAGTAGAAAAACTAAAAGTGCATTGTGAAGAATCTAATCAGCTTATTGATGATTAAAAGCTGCAATTGGCAGAGTCTAGAAGAGTCCAAGAAGTCACTAGCATAAACTTACAAACCAAAATGAAAGATTTTCAAAATCTAGAGGCTGAGGTGTTGTCTCTAGGAAAACAACTAGAAAAGGTAAATCAGGGGTTGAAGAGGAGTCTTCAAAATGAATAGAGAACTAATTAGTTTGAGAAAATGATTCTAATTCAAAGGTCACTATCAAACAAGTTTGGATTAGGATATGAAGCAAAAAAAAGTTATAAATATGTTGCAATGTCCAAGAAGAATGTTGGAAAAGAACCAATGGATTGAAACTTATCAAAAGAGGCAATATATAAACAAGGATAATCAAGAACTACTCCCAAAAGGCTTGCAAATCATAACAACAATGAAGAAGGATACAAAAAAAGTTCATAATCTCAAGAAAGGACAAATTTCCAAGGTCAAAGAAACACCAAGGAAGAAAATAGATCTAAACTATTATTCGGTTGTTCCTAAGGCTGAAGACAAGAAGAAGACAAAATAAAATTCTCCTGCACAAGTTAACAACAAGAAGTTTAGAATATTTTTTCATTCAATACAACATCAAATGTCTAGGTTTGAAAACTCTTTTTATCTTTATTGTTATTCATGTTATGAATTTGGTCATAGAGAAATAGAGTGTTAGATGCATGAAAAGAAATTTGGATGTAATAAGAGCTCTTATGAATGGTCAAATAGAAGAAGCAAGGTCATATTCCAAATATGCAATAAGGTTGGACATAAAGCATTGTATTGTAGGATTGATTTAATGAAACCAGTTAATCATCTCATGAAGACAAGCACTATGAAATTTTGGAGAAGAAAACAAGAGAAAGAGAAAGAAGACCCTAAGCTTGTGCATATTGCACAAGAGACATCCATAACTACATAAATAATAGCATGAGTTGAGGGGGAGTTGACTTTTGATTTATCATTCAAACCCAATAGGAAACAACAAAGAGGCTTTACCAAAGAAGAAAATTAGGGTTGATAGTCTGTCATGAAGTCATATGATCATGAGGCCTATTGAAACTTAAGTTTGCAAGTGTTAAGAATAGTGATTCCAACATAGTGATATTCATTAGTTGCTTTTTGATGATTTTTGGTGAACTTCCTCAACTTGCTTATGATTTCATAGTGATTGTTATTGATCTCAAAGGTGTTAGAGTTTTTTGAAGTTTCTTGGTATTTGTCTTTGTTCTCAAAGAGTTGCTTCACAGATTTGTTTAATTGTAATTGAAGTTTTGTTTCAATAATGGTGTTTTGTTCATGATGGTTCATGGTGGTATGGTGTTCATTGTTGTTAAGATATTACAATGTAATGGATTAAAAAAAATACAGTATTTTGCATTTTAGACAATGATGTATCTAACAGAGCTAGTGAGATTGTCAATTGTTCATTATGTGTGGCAATCTTGCTCTTTCACTATGGATTATTTTCTTGAAAGACTTCTCTTGTAGGAGTATGCATACTATTTCCAATGATATGTTGGGCTATAGTGTCAATATATTTTTCTAGTATCCAGTGGTGTTGATTTCAATGCATATTGTTGGATTTCTCGGTCATAAGTGGATAGATCTTTGTCGCAAAATCAGTATGCTATCTTTATAGTTGATATTTTCCTCGCGTAGATTATCCTCCAGATTAACAATATTTTTCCGTACAAAGCTATCTTTACAAAAGTAAGACAAAGTATTGTTTCAACGAAAATCATTTTACCTCTAATGCTCTGGTACTAATAGAATGAGAAAAAATTTGTATAAGTAGTTCGATGTGGTCACTATGTAGGTATGTTTTCTTTTAATCAATTTGTCTTCGATCCTTTTGATTGATTCTCCTCCAGATTAATAATATTTTTCATTCAAATTTATCTCTATAGAAGTAAGATGAAGTACTGTTTCAACCTAAAAAATTACCTTGCATATCCAACTCGTACGTTTACCTCTACTTTCTCATTTCTTAAAACTTCACTTGCATGTCTGACACTTAAGTTTACTTTGTCAAAAAGGTAATCAATTTTTTCAGGTCTACACATAGTGATAGTATATGTGACTAGGGCTATAGTATATGGAACTATACATTGTCCTCGCATATTTTTATAGTTGGTGTTGTACTCGCTTAGATTCTCCTCCAGATTAACAATCTTTTTTGTGCAAATCTATCTTTACAAAAGTAAGACAAAGTACTATTTCAATAGAAAACACTTTACCTCTACTTTCTCACTTTTCGTCAATGAATGATATTTAGAGTGTTTCAATTCCAATGGGCAGTTGATGTGAATTGGAGTTGCAATAAATTTGGTTGTATGGTTTTTTTTTATAGAGAGTGTGTTGTTTTATGTGGATTAACTATGATAGAGCTTATTGAATTCCATATACAGAGTTACAGTTGATTGAATTGAAATTGAAGAGATATAGTTGGTTGATTTGCAAATGCAGAGATACATGAATTGCAATGATAGAGATAGTGTTTACTAGTTTGAAAATACAAGTATAACAGTAATTCTTTCTTGATGATGTTGCTTTCATATGAATATTTCCAGTGGAGTTATGCTTTGTATTAGAGATTGAGATGATTTTGGTCATTTTTGGTGAGTATGGTTTTGTGTAAAAAAAAGATAGATAGATATAACTAAATTCCATTCTTGTATTCAATGGTATGTAAATATTTTATGATCAGAGCATGATGATAGCCAGAGAAGTCAATGAATATTTAGAACTATGATTTTTAGAATGTTGATATAATGCTATGGTAAGTGTGAACAAGTGTGGTGAATTTTTTATAGTGCAGTGATTTATATGGTAACATAATAACCCTCTAAATTTTTTCTTATTTATTTTTATGTGTGATAAGTTTTCTAGTGAGGCATGGTGAGTTATCAGTGAGGCATTTTGGTTTTCCAGTGAGGCATATTCGGTTGCCAGTGAGGTAGATTGAGAAGCCAGTGAGATGAATTAAATAGCCAGTGAGGCATAGAGTGTAGCCAGTGAGGCTTGGAATATGTAATTAGCAAGGTTTTAGCCAATAAGGCTTAATGAAACCAATTTTTTAAGTGGTTTTTCACCCTTTTAGGGTTTTCCACTCATAAAACCTGTGTTATGTTTTCTCTTGGTTGTGTGCCATATTGTGCTTGATTTATTATCTTTGATTTAAGTGTTATGTTCTAATTTGCATATCTTGGTGACTTCCTCAACATACAATATCTAGATTGTATGAAGCATTTTCAAAAGGGTCTCGGTGGTCATGTACTCCAACATTGTTTGAATATATTTCTCTATTTAGGTTTTATGGAAATTATATTGGGTGGATGCATATTTTCTTTCATTTGGTATTACAGCCATGGTTGTATATGGTGTATAGTTGAATATAGAGGTTGCAGGGAAAGAATGAAGACATTTTCTTTTGTTTTGGAGTAGATATGGTGTATAGTTGAATATAGAGGTTGCAGGGAAAGAATGAATACATTGCAAGATATGAGGGTTTTATGTAGGTTTTTTTTATGTATTTGGGGTTTTATGGTTGCATATTTATTTTTATTGTTTGTAGATCTAGGTTTATGAATCTTTGTTGGAAAAAGAGTTTTTATGGATGTTCACTATGAGGGTTTTATAGGGTAAATTTTGTAGTGACTCCTTGGAACAAAACAAAACTCATCATTCAATCCAAGCAGCCCGAGATATGGAGTCTGACATAAAAATTAGCTTATTTTGGTTATTGGAAAAATGTAATTTTTTGTCTAATGATCCATATCCTACAACCATATAACATTCAAATTGTTTGTAGAAGGAACAATAATAATAATAAATTGTCATTATTTTTGTGGTTAATAAAAAATTTCTCCTACACAATTTTTTTGAAACCCCATTTGATTTTATTTAAAATTAAAAATTAAAAAAAATATGGGGTGGGGGGTCCATAGACCCCCTCTCGTACCCTTGGCGGTATTGACATCGTCAATAGGGGTGTTAGCCCTTGTCGGTGGTACTAGAGGGTACCAACACTAGTGGGGCTTGGCCCTTGACCTAACCCCTAGTATTTTGGGGTCAAGAGTTAGCCCCACCCTCGCCCCCCTCCCCTCCCACCCATCGTGGGGTATAAAACATTTAAATTTTGCCAAAATTCAAAAAACATAAAATTTAACCCATTTTAACAAAGGCATTGGGTTTTCCCAGCCTACTGGTGGTGTTGCCAAGGTGGCATTGTTGCCACTATAAAGCCACCTATTACCAAGAAATTTGGCCAAACATAGACTGAATTTTTGAGCCCCGAGTGTTTTATTTTGTACCTCGAACATAAAACCCAATGCAATCATACATATGATTAATTATTTATATATCCACAAAATATTAGATAGCATCATATAGTTAGAACTCTAGTATCTATTCTATTAATCAAATCAAAATTGGTATAGTATAATATCTTCCCCTATTCTCTTGCTTAACTCTTATCTAATCTTTATTAATATATCCTTCCATACATTAGTCTCTTGTACACATATTTATCATTGTCTAGTACATATATCCTCTTCTAGCCTATTAAATTCTATCATTCATATTTTCTTTTATACACATATCTATGAGATGGGATATCAACCTTCCATGACACCCCTATTCTAGATGATATATTTAGAATATTATTCTTTGCAAGTCACTTGCACCAAAATGCAGTATGGTATACTAGTTTATATCTTCACTATCTTGTTTTTCTACTAAAATCGTCCCCTCTTTCAAAATGTTGACTTGTTCTCAAGTCAATGCTACTCTACTTGAATAATATCTTTTTAGATTTTCTTAAGATTGGTAAATGTGGTATCCCATTGGGTCTTGGCTAGGTGTAGCTATTGTTTTTGTACCTAGATCTATAGTAGGAGTTTCTCTACCTGTAGCAATGTCTAAGGAATTTGTATCTTTTGTGCAAGTAGTTGTGCCTCCTGAAGGATTCTAATAATGTGTGCTAGCCTTAGGTTGACTACTTCTCTAATCTGGTGGAATCTATTCTAGATATTATCTCTTTGATCTTTTAATTGTTGAAATTGTGTATGTAGTACTCTTATTTTTACCCTTGATTGACCATATGTGTCTTGTAGTGCATTGTATATTGTCGCTTGTTGAATAATTTGGACTTCTAGCTAATCTATTTGAGCCTTTGTTGTCATTGTTACTATTGGACATTGTAAAAAAAAACTAATAGAGGGAATTTAAATCCCTTTATGTGTTCTATAGGGTCCAAATTTGTGATTCCAAAATAGAGTGTGTTGTCGCACAAATTTTCCTTCAATCACCCACCCTGATCTTTTGAATTTTTTCTTGGATTTGTTGATGCAATGTTTGCTTCTATAGTTGGTTGTCCTTAATCAAACCTTCTACTAAATTTATCAGTTGTTTTGTCAATGGTTGTGATGAATCCCTTGAGATGTGAGGGAACTTTCCTTGTATATCCTACACTAGCTCCTCTAATTGGTTGGAGCTCTCCACATGATGCCACAAAAAATTTTCTCTTGTTGTTTGGTGTAGGATGTCTCCCAACTGAAACTTTTTTAATATTTATATGCTTCCTAGGTCTACTTATGAACCTATTAGCAATAATTGAAGGAGTTGTGGAGAAGCCACCATTTGAATCTAATTTTTCTTAAGCAATAATTCCTTAATGGATTGCATAGAAGAAGTTACAAAAGAGGAGGGTGTCTTAGACCATAGAGGAGGAGGAGATTGTTCTTGCTTTGATGATACTACTTTAAGGTTTGATTCTTCTTCTTGTAGCTATTAATAAGCCCTTTTTTTCTTATTTGATCTCTTTTTGTATTGTTTGTATGATCTCTAGTTTTACCATCATCAATTCATCGAGTCTTTGTTTAGACCAGAGCTCCTTAGTCTAAATATCTATAATATTTTATTTTTGTTTGGAGGGTTATTGTGGTAGCTAATGAGAGCCATTTATGTCTCATTTTATGCCATGTTTTATCCTATTTCATATGCCTTCATACCCATTCCCATATTCCATTTCCATTCCATATTATACCATTTTATGTTGCATATGATTTTATATATAAGTAATATTTAATTTAGTTTTTAGATAAAATATGTGAATAATAAATAGATTGTATTTACTAAGATTCGCTTCCATTATGTTAAGAAAATATATCATGCAACATGTTGATTAAAGAAGAAAAAGAATGCAAAACAAATAAATCAATATATCATGCAACCTATATTTAATTATTTTCTCATAAGATACTTTGGTTATTTAGTTATAACAATTAATGTTTAATTTTATGGAGGAGAATTTCCTCACATTAAAAATAATATTCTATTGTAAACATGAGCTATTTACGCTCCTACATTTTAGGGTGAGCTATTTAAGCTCCTATATTTTAGGGTGAGCAATTTAATAATAATAACATGGCATGAAAATAGGAAATAGCTTGCACATATTTATTGTGTAAATATGAGCTATGTGAGAAGAAATATGAATATAGACTTTGTATTATTTTTGATAAATAAAACAACATTCTCATGTGATTAAACTAGCGTAAATAAATATCATTTCACCACCACAAATAGAAATATTGATATGATTTTTTTCTTAGGTAATTCTTATGATTTTTAGGTGCATTTCATAAACACTCACCTCACTACCTGCAACCCTTGTGCATATAGCCACAATACCTTTCACAAGTATATGATCCCCAGATTGACACTTAAGCTGAGTTGAATCCAATTTATTAATTCTTTACCCCAGTGTTGGCCTATCATTTTGGCATTGTTGTGAGGGAAAAGGCCTGTTAGCTTGGTGATATGAGTTAGGACCAATGTGTTAGGAAGAAATCTTGTGCAACTATTGGCCTTGCCTAAGTGATTACTCCTAATTTTTGTTGTTTTAAATCATATAGATACATGGTTTGAGTTTTTAGGTAGATCTTAGAATATAAATCATTTATATTTACACCACTTGTTGTGAGTTAATTGATAGAAAGAAGTAATTTTAAAGAAATTAAAAAAAAAAAAAAATGTTACATTTTCAAGGTAGTTCAAACACACCAAATTTCAAAACCAAAAATAAAAATTTGGGGGAAGTTATTCTAGCACAAAGTAGTGTTTTTGATTTCCCCTCTACCTGATGAATGCAACCTAGATAATCTTGATCTTTCAATACCATTGTCACAAACATCTACAAATGTTATTTCCATAGTTGAGTAAGAACAAATAATTGATGAATTTTCAGGACAATGGAATTTCAAAAATGATGATTTGACCAGTTGTTGTTCTGACTGTTGCAAGGAAGAAGTTGAGTGCATGTGTCAAACTTTTCAAGAGGACATGGTGAAGGAGATAGATGTTATAAGTGATCCTCGACACAACAACAATGGAAGTGAGAATGTCTTCTTTGTAATTCAAGGACAACTACACACGTCGAATCAAGGAGATCAAGGTATTCTTAATAGTTTTAAAACATCTTATAATTCTATTGGATTTGAAAGGCAACATGTTTCTTCACAAAATTCTTCTCCTAACATTTATGGTGAATGGGAACAATGTCCATCTTACCAAAAATGTCATAATGAATGCTCACAACAACCACCATATCCATCTTATATATTACCATCTCCATAATATCCATCCTATCTACTACCACCTACTCTATATCCAAAACAAATTTTACCATTTTCATTATCCCATTCATATCACCCACCATCTACTTTAACATATCCACCAAGGGAAACCACAATGCCTAATAAAACATTACATAATAAGGTGGTTCAAACTGTGAATTCCTTTACATTCTGATAATGTGCTTGAAATTGGTGAATCTCAATTGAAGTGCATTAATGCAACCAAAGAATGTGATTTTGGTTTAACTAAATTAAAAGAACAATATGATGAATTGAATGATATTCAACTTAATTGTTCTTATTTACATAGAAAATCACAATCTTTAAAGGATATTCACACATATAACGAATCACTTCAATTTGAATCTATTATGATCATTGAACTAATAAGTGTGTGTGCTGAAATTTATTATGCACTAAAAGGTGTTATAATTGATAGATTAATCACTTAAGAGATGTGTGATCAAAGCGTAAAAGATATGTCTTTTAATATTTTTATGCTCACCCATATGGATCATTGGAGGCCTAAGGTTAAAATGTGCATTCCTCACACACTTATTGATTTAGGCCCACCAATTATGGATTTTATGCTTAAGTACAATTAGATGGGTTTAAATGCATTAATGACCATACTAAACATACTACAAATAATGATTGTTCATTGACAAGGGTCGTGATTTTAATACACATATATTTGTCATTCTTCTTTGGATTATCGTGACCATTCATGCTCAAGGTATTACTTATGTTTCTTGATTCCTTGGAGTATCCTAATGTCCTCATGCTTTTGTAGTATGAAGTTAAGTTGGGGGGAAAATCCCTTGAATTTTGGAAATCTTCGGTTGATTTTTAATTATGTCTGCATTCACTATTTTATTGGTGTTTCTAATGAAACCACGCATGTAAGCTTTGGACCAAATCAAGGTATGACTTATTGTGTTAATTGGAATAGAATTTATATTTTTTCTACACAAGAATTCATTGTAGTAATATTCATTGATCTTATTATTCTCAAATATTTATTCATAACTCTACCATTCATTTTCTCATAAAATAAATCAATTATAATGGTGAAGTTATTAAATGGATTATATCACATTACTACACTTGATATGCTTGGTCTTGAGAATATGGTTGCAGGTTTCTTATCTTGGTTATCCAATGCTTTTACACCAGTTGATGATGCTTCTCTATGAGAGCATCTAAAAACATATTTTGTGGCCTTGTTAGTTGTATGGTGAAACTCAAGTTTATTTTGTGTTTCTCACTTGGATATCACAAGAGGATTAGTGGGAAAAGTGTTCAACATTCATGGATAAAAGTTCTATTTTGCACCCTCATTAATATCAGAGAATATGGAAGATAGTATGTAACTTGGTCTATCAGATTCATAAATCTTGCAGTACTATGTTCTTGAGCTACACATTTAGGACAGCTTGAAGACATAATCAAGGATCTTGAATATATTTTAATGCAGATCCTCACATTCTGAGATGATTATTCACCTACCTAAAGTTGTGTGGCCACATTTGACAATTTGAGAGACTGTGATTGATCTTTCACTATGCAACCTTATCTTGGTAAGCAAGTTGTGTTATTTGCAACGAAAAATTTTCATACAGATTTGGAAATAGTTATGCATATCTCACATGCTTACAAGGAAAGGATAGCATAGCTTCATGAGGTGTCGATATGATTTGTCTCAAATTGGCCATCATAGAGTAGTGTGTCTTTTCAAGATTGCAGCCATTATGGGTAAGTATTTCAACCAAGTAAGTGGGCATGGATTCCAAAGTTACCCAATCGCCTTTCAAATAAAGTGGGATGAGCTAAATGAGATCAAGATTGTTTGTAGCAGTGGTCCCATGTGCTAAGGTTATTATTGATCATCCTTTCAAGCATTACAAGCAATTCATAGTTACTTTTACTGAAGGGATTTAGATGGAACTCTAGGATTTGGATGGTATCATTTTGTCATCCATATGAGAGTTTCATTTTATTTGGTCATTATATGCAGTTTGTCAAGGGAAATGAAAAAAAATGAAAAAAGCAATAAAAGATCCAACAATGAAAACCTTCGAGCGTTGTTGGCCAGTTAGTATCTGAAAACTAGATTCTGGTGGATATTAACTAAAAAATAAACTTAGAGATGAAAACCGATTTTTCGGTGCCTCTAGATGGTGATAAGTTGAAAACCGAGATACCGACAATCTGTTGTCGTTATCAAAATTGAAAAAAAAAAAAAGGAAAAAAAATGCTGAAAAAAAAAAGAAAAAATGCAATAATTGGTGTTCTTTCTCAAGGATAATCCTTTTTCAAGTACACTCAAATGCTTTTATGGTTGTTTCTAGCACCTCCTGTAGCTCACTTATGTAGTTATGCTCCATTTTATTATGGTCAACATTTTTTTTGATCATGTACTACACATTTAGCTGAGGTGTTCCATATAGTCAGATTCAGCTCCTGGTGGTCTATTATCTAGTGCTTCAGTCAGATAGAGATCTTTTGTTGCATTGCAGTTCTTGGTGCAGTATTTGGTTTCTTGTTTCAAATTCCCGATTGTTGAGATACATTGGCTACCAGACCTTGGCATAAGTGGACATGCAAGTTGGTAAAACAATTAATTTTATTTTTCATTATTTTATCTTGTAACTTGATTAATATTTCTTATTATATTAATCATATACAGTAGCTTCCCCTTATCCTCTCCTTGTTTCCCGAGGACGGTCAACCCTTTAAGTTGGGGGGAGGTCCACCATCCATGTATTGCCTATATTTCACCCATTTCCTCTCACCATACTTATTTATTCCCTCCTAGTATCCCCTATTTTCACCTTCATTGCTCATGAAAATTTCCTATCATTTCACCTATTCATATAGCTCACAAAAATATTTTTTATACCTCATATATATAGCCTTTCAAAAAAAATTATGCTTTGGAAAGATAAAACACGAGAGAGAAAATTTTGAAAAAATATGAGAAGAGAAATTATTCAAAGGAGGTAAGCATATTTGAATAGAAAAAGAAAAATCCATGAAGCTTGTTATGAAGAGTTGAGAAACATTGAAGGGAATTGTGATTAACTATGAGCTATAATAGTCAAGGGTGAAAATAAATCCCAAGGCTACCACTAATAATGATTGTACAAGGATGTGCAATATGTTAAGTTGGGGGGAATGATGAGAGCCATTTATGTATCATTTTATGTCATGTTTTAGTCTATTTCATATGCCTTCATACCCATTCCCACATTCCATAATATACCATTTTACCATTTTATGTTGCATATGATTTAATATGTATAAGTAATATTTAATTTAGTTTTTAAATAAAATATGTGAATAATAAATAGATTGTATTTACTAATATTCGCTTCCATTAAATTAAGAAAACATATCATGCAATGTGTTGATTGAAGAAGAAAAAGAATGCATTACAAATAAAACAATATATCATGCAACGTGTATTTAATTATTTTCTCATAAAATACTTTGGTTATTTAGTTATAACCAATTAATGTTTAATTTTATGGAGGAGAATATCCTCGCGTTAAAAATAATATTCTATTGTAAATGTGACCTATTTACGCTCCTACATTTTAGGGCAAACTATTTAAGATCCTACATTTTAGGGTGAGCTATTTAAGCTCCTATATTTTAGGGTGAGCTATTTAAGTTTGTACATTCTAAGGTGGGTTATTTTTCAACAAATAAAACAACTAAATGTTTGTATTCAACAAATAAAACAACTAAATGTGAGCCATGAAATAATAGTAATGTGGCATGAAAATAGGAAATAGCTTTCACATATTTATTGTATAAATATGAGCTACGTAAGAAGAAAGAAGAATATAGACATTGTATTATTTTTTATACACCAGGCAAACTGAGGCAGGGCGCTCACTTCTTGGAATGCTTGGTAATTTTGGTAGTTTTTATAATGTGTTTTTTTATTTATGCGGCATGTTTATTTCTCTTTAAGCAGTGTGCTTAATTCCATTCCAGCAGCATGTTTATTTCTTTTATTATTTGAATCTATTCATTATTTACTGTTAATTATTTATGATTTAATTGTGGGATCTAATGATTATCTTTGTTAATTGTTGTTCATATTAATTTTATAGCTATGCATTTAATTTCTAGAATTATCACTATTGTTATTCATGTTGGAGAAGCAAAAACAGAAATATTGATATGATTTTTTTCTTAGGTAATTCTTGTGAGTTTTAGGTGCATTTCATCAACACTCACCTCACTACCTGCAGCCCTTGTGCATATAGCCACAATACCTTTCACAAGTATACAATCCCTAGATTGAAACTTAGACCGAGTTGAATCCGGTTTATTAATTTTTTACCCCGGTGTTGGCCTATCAGTAGCTACCTCTCCAATGGCTAGATCCTTTAACCATTCTTCTTCATTTTATGTTTTCTCTCTTCTTTTCTTCAATGATGTGGTTAGGGAGTTGAGGATTTTTTTCATGAGGTTCTTTACTAATAGACTATATGCTATCATGTACTTAATTATTTCCCTCTCCATGATGGACTGATTAGGCATTGCCATGTGGGGATATTTTGGAGTGTCAGGTTCATCACTTCTTTCAAAAATAGTCCATTGAAGGGTTGGTCCTCGTCCACTGAAGAGTTGGTCCTCATCCACTAGAAGAGAGACTTCCAAAATGTGTGTGGTGTCTGAAATGGAAATATTTTCTAGAATTGATGTATCCTCCAGAATTAACTACTCTTCTTCAACATCTACTGCTTATGGAGAAACTTTTCGTTGTGTTTTTTCCTTTCTCCTCTTGGGCTTCCTCTCAAAGGTCATTTGTATATGAGCTTTTGTAGCTTTTTTTTTATGATTTTATTTAAGGAGGGGTGGTTTTCATCCTTCTATTCCTTGACCTAATCAGTTCCCCTTGGGAAGGTTCTGTTGGTGGAGCACCTAAATGGACTTTTCTAGACCTCCAAGGAGTGCTCTACTCCTCTGGTTATTTCTTAGGAATGCCTCATTTCTCTTGTAGTGTCTTTGTATTATTATAAAAATGTTTTACCTTTTTCTTAGCTAAGTTATCCATATATTCCTAGTAAGTTATAAATTTATGAGCTTGGGGATCTTTTGGGTGATTGAGAAGGGTGGTGGCATAGCTATTTATTTTTGTTTTAGATACTTCATATGGATATTGAGGTATCTAGGAGGTCATGTGATCAATGTCTTCCATAAAGGTAAAATCCTTATCTACTATAAAAAAATTCATGTATATACTATCAAACCACCACATAAGAGATGGGTTCCCTATCCTAGAGCTTCTATTGGAGGTATTTAAAGAATACCTAGTAGATTACGATGAAGGAAGTGGCATCTTGAAAGTGTTTTACATGATCTTGTATTTTGGATACTACTGGCTGGGTTGAGTCCCATACTTTCCCTGCAAACCTCAGTAGTTGATTCATGAAGTAGAATGTGAGGCATATCAGTACATGGTTCCATACTTGAAAGGGTAGTGTGATTGATTAGTGCACTAGATGTTGTCCATTACCTCCTTCTACAAAACCTCATAAAGTTCTATTTCTTTTTTAATCTTTTACCATTTGATGTCAAAGGTATGTCATCATTCAATCAATGATATTGAGTGGTGTTGATAGGTATCTCAAAGGTATTCAGTGGAAGAGGTTTTCTTAAAGGTATGATTGAAGAAGGCATAGTTAAACCTAATGCTTATACCTCTTCAAAGCTTATCTTCTTTTTCCATATCAAAGGAATGATGTTTTGCATTAGAGGTATATTATGAATATCAAAGGTCAAAGAGTAATTACATGTTTGCAAATCCATTAAGGTTTTGGAGTTGATTAAGGTTCCTTCATTGGTTGAGATTTTGTTTCAAAAACCTAATATCACTCTTCAATACATTTTATTTTACAAAGTTAATAACAAATTCAATTTTTACTTATTTTATAACTTATAATAAGAGGTGAAGAGTAACTTAAGTTACTACTTTGAGGGTATGATGTACATTGGTGACCGATCCATCTATTGGCTTAGCAAGTTAACAATTTTTGTTTGAATGTTCAAAGAAAAATCAATATTCATCATTTAACTAGAATTATGGTAGGAGTATAAAATCAAGGGTCCATATTTAAACCTATCAACAACTAGTTCCCAAAGCTTGAACTTGGCAGGTGTATGATAGTCATTTCTCATGATTTTGTTGAGTAACTATTTTGTAAAGAAATGATTAAATATGGTTAAGGATCAATGATATTTATGAAGGCACCAAAATAAATGAATGAATGGTATTTACAGTCTATTTGAATTCCATTAGGCAGTTGATGTGAATTGGAGTTGGTGTATATTTTTCTCTATGGTTTTGTTTATTGATAGGGAGTGTAACATTGAATGAAGATGAACTATGATAGATTTTATTGAATTCCATATACAGAGTTACAATTGAATGAATTGAAATTGAAGAGATACAATTGGTTGATTTGCAAATGAATAGATACATGAATTACAATGACATAGATAGTGTTTACCGGTTTGAAAAGATAGGTATAACAATAATTCTTTCTTGATGATGTTGCTTTCATATGAAGATTTCCAATGGAGTTATGTTGTATATTGGAGATCGAGAGGATTTTGGTGAGTATGGTTTTGTGTGAATTCCATGATTGTATTCAATGGTATGTTTCTTTTATGATCAGAGCATGATGATAGCTAGAGGAGTCAGTAAATTTTTAGAACTATGATTTTCAAAATTTTGATATAATGCTATGGTAAGTGTGAATAAGTGGTGAAATTTTGATAGAGCAGTGATTTGTATGGAAATAGAGTAACCCTCTGAATTTTTTCTTATTTCTTTTGAAGTGTGATAATTTTTTCGGCGGTGCATGGTGAGTTGCCAGTGAGGCATGTTGGTTTCTAGTGAGACATATTGGGTTGCCAGTGAGGTGGATTTAGTAGCCAATGAAGCATAGAGTGTAGCTAGGGAGTCTTTTTTTATTGTCAGTGAGGCATGTAATATGTAATCAACAAGGTTTCAGCCAGTGAGGCTTAATGAAACAAACTTCCAGAGTGGTTTTTCACCCTTTTAGGATTTTCCACTCATAAAACTTGTGTTATGATTTATCTTGGTTGTGTGTCATATTGTGCTTCATTGATCATCTTTGATTTAAGTGTTATATTCTAATTTGTATATCTATGTGACTTCCTAAACATACAATATCTAGGTTGTATGAAGTATTTTCAATAGGGTTTCTTTGAATAATCAGTGAGTTAGTTTTGAAATTGGTTTTCTCATTTGACCACTGTTTCATCCCTCCTCTTAGTGGTCATGTACTCCAACAAGTGTTATCATAGCCTTAGGTCCCTTACATAGGTTTAATCAGCTAGGGATATCCTAGTAGTAGAGTACTTATCATGGAAAATATTAAAAAAAAAGAAAAAGAAATACACAATAGAATTCTAAACAATAAGAACCATCTAAACCAAATATAAAAAAAGATGTAGAAGAAATTGTAAGAAATGACTTGCAAATTGAAGAAGATACAAGGTTAGAAGATGATTTTGTAGTTGAGAATGTTAACAAACGAGTCTAATTTGTGAGTGAATATGAACAAGAGCATGATGAATATGAATGTGAAATTGATCTTAATGGTGAACTTATTTATTCTCTAGATGAGATCAAGAAACTCGAGAAGAAGAACCAGAGTTTAGAGTTGTAGCTTCAAGAAGAAGGAGTCCAAGGCCAAAACACTTTTAGCCCTTGAAGATGCAAAAAAACTAAAATTGAAGTGTGAAGAATCTAATCATCTTATTGAGGATCTAAAGTTGCAATTGGAAAAGTCTAGAAGAGTTGAAGAAGTCACTAGCATAAACTTGCAAACCAAAATGAAAGATTTTCAAAATCTAGAGGTTGAGGTGTTGTCTCTAGGAAAACAACTAGAGAAGGTAAAACAAGAGTTGAAGAGGAGTCTTCAAAATGAATAAAGCGCTGATTTGTTTGGGAAAATGATTTTAAGTCAAAGTTCACTATCAAAAAAGTTTGGGTTAGGATATGAAGCAAAAAAAAGTTACAAGGATGCTACAATGTCCAAGAAGAATGTTGGAAAAGAATCAATGGATTCAAACTTATCAAAAGAGGCAATATATAAACAAGGAGAATCAAGCACTACTCTTGAAAGGCTTGAAAATTAGAACAACAGTGAAGAAGGACACAAAAAGAGTTCATAACCCCAAGAAAGGATAGATTTCTAAGGTTAAAGAAACATCAAGGAAGAAAATAGATCTAAACTATTATTTTGTTGCTCCTAAGGCTGAAGACAAGAAGAAGACAAAAGAAAATGCTCCTGCACAAGTCAATAACAAGTTTAGAATATTTTTTCATTCAAGAAACCATCAAATGTCGAAGTTTGAAAACTCTTTATGGTTATTGGTATTCATGTTATGAATTTGGTCATAGAGCAATAGAGTGTTGGATGCATGAAAAGAAAGTTGGATGTAATAAGAATTCTTATGAATGGTCAAATAGAAGAAGCAAGGTCATATGCCATAGATGCAATAAGGCTGGACATAAAGCATATTATTGTAGGAGTGATTTAATGAAACCATTTAATCATCTCATGAAGACAAGCACTATGAAATTTTGGAGAAGAAAACAAGAGAAAGAGAAAGAAGACCCTAAGCTTGACCCTAAGCTTGTGCATACTGCACAAGAGACATCCATAACTACATAAATAATAGAATGATTTAAGGGGGAGTTGACTTTTGATGTATCATTCAAACCCCATAGGAAACAACAAATATGCTTTACCAAAGAAGAAAATCAAGGTTGTTAGTCTGTCATGAAGTCATATTGTGAGGCCTATTGACACTTAAGTTTGCAAGTGTTAAGAATAGTGATTCCAACACTGTGATATGCATCAGTTGCTTTGTTGATGATTGTTGGTGAACTTTCTCAACTTGCTTATGATTTTATAGTGTTTATAGTTATTGGTTCAAAAGATGCTTGTCAGTCATGTCAAAGATACTTAGATTTTCATTGATCTTAAAAGACACATGTTTATAGTTCATGGTGATGGTTATTGATCTCAAAGGTGTTAGAGTTTGTTGAAGTTTATTGGTGTTTTTATTTGTTCTTAAAGAGTTGTTTAATTATAATTGAAATGTTTCTACAGTAATGGTGTTTTTTTCATGATGGTTCATGGTGGTATGATTTTCATTGATGCCAAGATATCACAATGTAATGGCTTCAAAAAAATATAGTATTTTGCATTGAGATAATGATGTATCTAACAGAGCTAGTGAGATTGGCAGTTATTCATTATTTGTGGCCAGCCTACTCTTTCACTATGGAGTATTATCTTGAAAGCCTTCTATTGCACAATTATACATACTATTTCCAATGATATGTTGGTCTATAGTGTCAATATATTTTGCTAGTATCCAGTGGTGTTGATTTCAATGCATATTGTTGGATTTCTCTGCCATAAGTGGATAGATATTTGTCACAAAATTATTATGTTGTTTGATGGTTTTTGTACACTGTTAGTATATTTGAACTATGATATCAATGTTTTGGTTTATATTGTTGTGTGATAGTGTGTCTTAGTATCATAGTTGTCGATAGTGCTATAGAATACTATTCAAATGCAAAATCCATAGGAAAAGAAGAGGATTGTGATATTGCACAAGTATAAGAACAATCCACCATATATCACTAAGAATGTTGATGAATAAAAAAAATTCATAAAGAAAGTTCAATTTGATAGATAGAAGTGAAAAGGAACGTCAAAATTTCAGAGATCAAATGGTTTTTGAGATCACCACAAAAAGGTGGACCTATGTGAAGTAACATTTTACATCAAAGTGCATAATATTGAAACAATGAAGGACTTTCATAAAGTATTTACAATGAACAGAGTTGTGAGGAAGATACAATATAAAGACAAGATTCGAAAAGAACAGTGGTATGCAAAGCAACATGATGGTCATATAAATGCAGTACATATACTCATAGTCATGATTATGGATAGTTTGTATCAGTTTTTGCACACATCAGTGATATATTGGAAATCTTTCAAGCATCTTTTACAGTGATAGTGGATAGTGCAGATAGTACGTGGTTCTCTCATAATCTAGATACTGATTTAGTAATAGTAATATATGATTAACCTCCATGGGTATAGTTACATACATTAACACTATTTTTACCCTTATTATACATGGCGGTGAATGAAAGTAAAATTTATTTGACAAGTGTTCTAGATAGTTGTCTAAGTGATCTTGATAGAGCAAGGACAAAGTATCCTAACTATGGGAAAAGTACCTTCATATCAATAAAGGTTCTCATTAGAATCAGTGGACTTTCAGAGGCTTACATATTCCATTTGAATTATTTCAAAGTAGAGAACAGTTTTATCCATGATATTATTATAGAAAATTTGATCCAAGATGACAAAACTTCAATTGTTGTATGTAAGTGAGAAAAGGATAAGACATTTGACAAGTATGGAGGAATACCACTAAATTATCACCAATTGTGGGCTACACTTGGGAAGAAAATTAAAAACCTTTGTATAAGAGACCTTTCCAATATAAAATCCATAGCAAAGGAAAGGACAATGTACTGAAGTAACAACAAGTGATCATTCTAAAGATAGTTCTATAACACTTAAAGAGGGGACCTTGGACAGTGATTTCATTTTTTGCTTTCTCTATCCCTATTTGACTATGGTATTGGTATGCACATTAGACAGTGAATTGATCAATAAGGATTGGACAATGACATTGGATATAGGTTTGTGTGAAGTAGTGGCATAATGTGAAGGGGTAACAATGACAGTCAATAAATATGGGTGTAAATATTTGTTGAGATAGTTCCATTCTTATTCTAAATTCTTGAATAGTAGTTTGGTGTTTGTAACAATGGAGTGTGGAGTGTAGAGTAATTTGCACAAGTTCCATAATTTTGCATCTTTATCTGCCAATGGTATTCATGCTTGCTAATAATAGATGCTTTATTTTTTTATGAATTGGTCTTGGGTGCTGCCACAATAATGGGTTACACTTTTTGGGACATCCTGATTTTTGCTGAAATCACATATTTTTAGAAAATATAATGATTTAAGCCTTAAAAAGGTTCCATTTTAAGGGTTTTAATTGAAGAGGGTTTGATCAAACCCACTTATATCAAACCCCCTTGGATAGAAAGCCGCTAGTTTTAAACCATACCTATAATGGAGTCTCCTCTACACCTATCAAAATGCTGATAAAAAACCACTTTTGATTTACCTTTTAGGGGATCAAATTAATTTATTTAAAATTATTTTTTTGTAAAAATGTAGTCCTTATTATAAGCTTCCCAAAAATTATAATTTTAATTATATTTAATTTTTATTATTATATTTATTTTTTATTTCTTGTGAATCTAGTTTTTCAATGAACATTGAGGTCTTTATTTCACACATACGAAAAAATAGGAAAAAGGAGAATAAAAAATTCTTAAAAATGCATGTACTCTAGCTATTGATGTCCTTATTCCAACAAAAAAATAATAAGTTAATTCAAATGAATACAAAAACAGTTATGCAACTGAAAGTATAATATATCCAAATTATAATTACTCTAAATTAGAAAATTAAGTAAAAAATATATATGCAACAAAAAATTATGAAAAAATATCCATCCACTAGATAATGTGTGAAAACACTCTATTTAAAAAATTAGAATTGTAGGCTTTCTATAAAAAAAAGTTATGCAGCTGAAAGTAAGCATCAGTTTTTGAAAATGATGTTTAGTAAAAAAATAAGTTAATAAAAACTACATAAAATAATTCACAATTTTTATTTTTTATTTTTTAAAATATAATTAGATTCTCAACACAAAATATCACAAATCACTAGTTTGCTTCATCTTCAAATTCTTAATGGTTTAGCTTCTATAGGTGTACGAAAGTGAAGATCTAGTGAAAAATGTTGATTTCAATGTCAAGTTTGACCAAAAAGTGTAACCCATTATTGTGGGATCACCCTCTTATATTAGTAATGATTCGAAGAATAGTTCACCTTGATAATAGACAATGCCTTTTCCACATCAAACACTATTTGCTAGTGTTACATTTCTCTCTTAAGGAGGAGAAATGCTAATATTTACTTAACAACGGGTCTAGACAATTGTCATCATTGCTTGGTAGTGCTTAGTGGATAATATGTAGTGTTGACAGTGGATAATGTGTTTTTTTTGTCATGGATAGTTTGTTGAGTCTTCTTGTCAATGTAATCTCATCTTGAATATACACGGTGGATTATCTTGATGATCTTTCAAAATGAGCTCTTTGGTTTCTCTTTCACAACGTCTTTTTTACTTACAAGTGATATGTGACAATGGATTGCATAGAGTGGTGCAAATGATGAAGTCTACATAATTTGATGATGGTATACAGTAATCTCAGTTTTGATGATAGTGTCTTCAATAATTCTTCTTGAATGGGGTGGTTATGGTCTTCAATCATTGTGGAATGCTTGTTCTTGTATAGTGGTTCTAACACGGTACTTTTCCAATGTCCTCTTTATCTGATATAATAGTGCCAAGTGTCATGACCTATCCAACTGTGTGTATGATGATAGTTTTGACCATACTGTGGGTATGCAATTGATAAAAGATTAGATATGTTGATGATAAACATTCATAAGAGTCTTGACAACCTTGACCATACTATGCTATGTTAAACCTATTTTCAGTCTGGGGGATTCCATATCCCATTATCTTTGATGTCAAAGGGGGGGTGATGCAGTTGCAAGAGCAAGAGATTTTTGCCATCAATGACAAAGGGGGAGTTTGTAGATGTTGTTTTACATTGATGTCAAAGGTAGATTGTGTTTGTAATTGATGGCAATAGATGTCAAATAGATGATGTCAAATAGATGATGTCAAAGGTGCATGTGTTCAATATCATAGTAATTTATGGTGTTGGTTTCTTTTTTGGTGAAGTTAAGTCATTGATGCTCAAGTCAAGTGTACTATAGGTTCATAGTTCATGTTATTTCATGTTGGTACAAAGGTGATTTAAAGTAATTCAAATTTGATTTTTCATAAATGTAAAATTATGACAGATTTTCTTCATGACAAATTAATCAGTCATAGGTACATGTTCATGATGCAAGAGGCAATGTTCACAGGATGCTATTGGAAAATACATGGTCAAAATGATTGTTATTGAACATTTTAATTTAGGCCTCAAAAAGTTGTAGGTTTCATGGTGTTGATCACTTCATGAAAGTTCTTATTGATTCAATGTCAAAGATATTGATGGTGTTGTTGCACAAGTGGCTCTTTTCATGGTTCATCTTGTGATGTTGAGGTTTTGGTGTCAAAGGAATGTCATCATTCAATTAGTGATATTGATTGGTGTTGATAGGTACTTGTTAAAGGTATTCAATGGAAGAGGTTTGCTTAAAGGTATGATTGAAGAAGGCATAGTTAACCCTAATGCATATACCTCTTCAAAGCTTATCTTCTTTGTCCATATCAAAGGCATGATGTTCTACATCAGAGGCATATTATGAATATCAGAGGTTAGAGAGTAATTACATGTTTTCAAATCCATTAAGGTTTTGGAGTTGATTAACGTTTCTTCATTAGTTGAGAGTTTATTTCAAAACCCTAATGTCACTCTTCAATATAGAGTTTATTTTACAAAGTTAATAACAAATTCACTTTTTTTATGTTTTACAAGTGACTTGTAGTAAGAGGTGAAATGTAACTTAAGTTACTACTTCGAGGGTATGATGTACATTAACCGGCCCCTCTATTGGCTCAGCAGGTTAACAATTTTTATTTGAACTTTAAAAGAAAAATCAACGTTCACCATTTAACTGGAAGTTTGGCAGGAGTATGAAATCAAGGGTTCATGTTTAAAACTCTCACCAGCTAGTTCCTGAAGCTTGAACTTGAAAGGTGTATGACAATGATTGCTCACAGTTTTGTTGAGTAACTATTTTGTAAAACAATGATTAAAGATGGTTAAGGATCAATGATCTTTCTTTGGTATCGATACAATGATAAAAATTATTTATAAGTAGTTTGATGTGGTCACTATGTAGGTATGTTTTCTTTTAATCAATTCTTCTTCAATCCTTTCAATTGATTCTCCTCTAGATTAACAATCCTTTTTCATGTAAATCTATCTTTGCAAAAGTAAGATGAAGTATTGTTTCCATCTAAAAAATTCCCTTGCGTGTCTGACTCGTACGTCTACCTCTACTTTCCCATTTTTTGAAAATTCACTTGTGTGTCCAACACTTAAGATTACTTTGTCAAAAAGGTAATCGGGTTTTTTAGGTCTACACATAGTGTTATAGTATATTGGACTAGGGATATAGTATATGGGACTATACGTTTTCCTCATGTATTTTTATAGTTGATGTTGTCCTTGTGTAAATTCTCATCCATATTAACAATCTTTTCCGTGCAAAGCTATCTTTACAAAACTAAGTCAAATTATTATTTCAATGAAAAACACTCTATCTCTAATGCTCTAGTACAAATAGAATGAGGGAAATTTTGTATAAGCAGTTCAATGTGGTCACTACATAGGTATGTTTTCTTGTAATCAATTCTTCTTTGATCCTTTCAATTGATTCTCCTGATTAACAATCTTTTTCGTGTAAAGCTATCTCTACAGAAGTAAGACGAAGTACTGTTTCAACCTAAAAATTTCCTTTGCATCTTTGACTCATACATTTACCTCTACTTTCTCATTTTTTGAAACTTCGCTTGCATGTCTGACACTTAAGTTTTCTTTGTCAAAAAGGTAATCGATTTTTTGGGTCTATACATAGTGTTATAGTATATGGGACTAGGTCTATAGTATATGGGACTATACATTATCCTCACGTATTTTTATAGTTGATGTTGTCCTTGTGTAGATTCTCCTCCAGATTAACAACCTTTTTCGTGCAAAGCTATCTTTACAAAAGTAAGACAAAATATTGTCTCAATGAAAAACACTTTACCTTTACTTTCGTGCAAAGCTATCTCTATAGAAGTAAGATGAAGTACTGTTTCAACCTAAAAATTTCCCTTTCATGTCTAACTCGTACATTTACCTCTACTTTCTCATTTTTTGAAACTTTTCTTGTGTTTCCAACACTTAAGTTTATTTTTTCAAAAAGGTAATCGATTTTTTTGAGTCTGCACATAGTGTTGGGACTAGGGCTATAGTATATGGGACAATACGTTGTCCTCGTGTATTTTATAGTTGATGTTGTGCTCACGTAGATTCTCCATACATTAACAATCTTTTCTATGCAAAGCTATCTTTACAAAAGTAAGACAAAGTATTGTTTCAACAGAAAACAATTTACCTCTAATGCTCTGGTATCGATAGAATGAGGGAATTTTTGTATAAGTAGTTAGATGTGGTTGCTACGAAAGTAGTTTTTCTTTTAATAAATTCTTCTTCAATCCTTTCAATTGATTCTCCTCCAGATTAACAATTTTTTTGTGCAAATCTATCTCTGTAGAAGTAAGACGAAGTACTATTTCAACCTAAAAATTTCCCTTGTGTGTTCAGCTCGTACGTTTACCTCTACTTTCCCATTTTTTTAAAAATCACTTGTGTGTCTGAAACTTAAGTTTACTTTGACAAAAAGGTAATCGAGTTTTTCGGGTCTACACATGTTGTCATAGTATATGGGACTAGGCCTATAGTATATGGGACTATACATTGTCCTCGTGTATTTTATAGTTGATGTTTTCCTTGTGTAGATTCTCCTCCAGATTAACAATCTTTTTCATGCAAAGCTATCTTTACAAAAGTAATACAAAGTATTGTTTCAATGAAAAAAACTTTACCTCTAATGATCTAGTACCAATAGAACAAGGGTATTTTTGTATAAGTATTTCAATGTGGTCGCTACGTAGGTATGTTTTCTTTTAATCAATTCTTCTTCGATCCTTTCAATTGATTCTCCTCCAAATTAATAATCCTTTTCATTTAAAGCTATCTCTACATAAGTAAGATGAAGTACTTTTTCAACCTAAAAATTTCCCTTGTGTGTTCGACCTATACATTTACCTCTACTTTCTCATTTTTCAAAACTTTTCTTGCGTGTCTGACACTTAATTTTTCTTTGTCAAAAAGGTAATCAGTTTTTTGGGTCTACACATAGTGTTATAGTAGATGGGACTAAGGCTATAGTATATGGGACTATACATTGTCCTTGCATATTTCTATGGTTTATTTTATCCTTGTGTAGATTCTCCTCTAGATTAACAATCTATTTTGTGCAAAGATATCTTTTAAAAAGTAAGACAAAGTATTATTTCAATGGAAAACACTTTACCTTTACTTTCATGCAAAGCTATCATTGCAGAAGTAAGACAAAGTACTGTTTCAACCTAAAAAATTCTCTTGCATGTTTGACTCATACATTTACCTCTACTTTCTCATTTTTTGAAACTTCACTTGCGTGTCCAACACTTAAGTTTACTTTGTCAAAAAGGTAATCAATTTTTTTGAGTCTACACATAGTGTTTGGACTAGGGCTATAGTATATGGTACAATACGTTGTCCTCGCATATTTTTATAGTTGATGTTGTGCTCACGTAGATTCTCCTCTAGATTAAAAATATTTTCCATGCAAATCTATCTTTACAAAAGTAAGATAAAGTATTGTTTCAACAGAAAACACTTTATCTCTAATGCTCTGGTATCAATAGAACGAGGGAATTTTTGTATAAGTAGTTCGATGTGGTAGCTACATATGTATGTTTTCTTTGAATCAATTCTTCTTTGATCCTTTCAATTGATTCTTCTCCAGATTAGCAATCTTTTTTTTACAAATCTATCTCTACAGAAGTAAGACGAAGTATTGTTTCAACCTAAAAATTTCCCTTGTGTGTCTAACTCGTACCTTTACCTCTACTTTCTCATTTTTCAAAACTTCACTTGCATGTCTGACACTTAAGTTTACTTTGTCAAAAAGGTAATCAATTTTTTTGGGTCTACACATAGTGTTATAGTATATGGAACTAGGGCTATAGTATATGGGACTATGTCCTTGTGTATTTTTATAGTTGATGTTGTCCCTGTGTAGATTCTCCTCCACATTAACAATCTTTTTCGAGCAAAGCTATCTTTACAAAAGTGAGAAAAAGTATTGTTTCAATAGAAAATATTTTACCTCAAATGCTTTGGTACCAATAGAATGAGGGATTTTTTGTATAAGTAGTTTGATGTGGTCGCTACGTAGGTATGTTTTCTATTAATCAATTCTTCTTCAATACTTTCAATTAATTCTCCTCTAGATTAACAATATTTTTCATGCAAAGCTATCTCTGCAAAAGTAAGACAAATTATTATTTCAACCTAAAAATTTCCCTTGCATGTTTGACTCATACGTTTACCTCTACTTTCTCATTTTTCAAAACTTTGCTTGCATGTCAGACACTTTAGTTTACTTTGTAAAAAAGGTAATCAGTTTTTTAAGGTCTACACATAGTGTTATAGTATATGGGACTAAGGTTATAGTATATGGGACTATATGTTGTCCTCGCATATTTTTATAGTTGATGTTGTACTCGAGTGTATTCTCCTCCAGATTAAAAATCTTTTTCGTGCAAAGCTATCTTTACAAAAGTAAGACAAAGTATTGTTTCGACATAAAACACTTTACCTCTACTTTCTCACTTTTCATCAATGAATGATATTTAGAGTCTATTTGAATTCCAATGGGCAGTTGATGTGAAATGGAGTTGGCATATATTTGGTTGTATGGTTTTATTTTTTGATTGAGAGTGTGTTATTGTATGTGGATGAACTATGATAGGCTTATTGAATTCCATATACAGAGTTATAGTTGATTGAATTGAAATTGAAGAGATATAGTTGGTTGATTTGCAAATGCAGAGATACATGAATTGCAATGACAAAGATAGTGTTACTAGTTTGAAAAGATAGGTATAATAGTAATTATTTCTTGATGATGTTGCTTTCATATGAATATTTCCAGTGGATTTATGCATTGTATTGGAGATTGAGATGATTTTGGTTATTTTTGGTGAGTATGGTTTTGTGTGAGAAAAAAAGATAGACAAATATAACTGAATTCCATTTGTTTATTCAATGGTATGTTTCTTTTATGATTAGAGCATGATGATAGCCAAAGGAGTCAGTGAATTTTCACAACTATGATTTTTAGAATGTTGATATAATGCTATGGTAAGTGTGAACAGGTGTGGTGAAGTTTTGATAGTGCGATGATTTGTATGGAAACATAATAACCCTCTAAATTTTTTCTTATTTATTTTTAAGTGTGATAAGTTTTCTAGTGAGGCATGTTGGTTTTTCAGTGAGGCATATTAGGTTGCTAGTGAGGAAAATTGAGAATCCAGTGAGGCAGATTGAGAAGGCAGTGAGGTAGATTGAGTAGCCAATGAGGCATAGAGTGTAGCCAATGAGGCTTGTTGTATATGCAGCGAGGCATGCAATATGTAATTAGAAAGGTTTTGGCCAATGAGGCTTAACGAAAAAAAATTAGAGTGGCTTTCACCCTTTTAGGGTTTTCCACTCATAAAACCTATGTTATGTTTTCTCTTGGTTATGTGCCATATTGTGCTTTAGTTATTATCTTTGATTTAAATGTTATATTTTGATTTGAATATCTTTGTAACTTCCTCAACATACAATATCTAGATTGTATGAAGTATTTTCAATAGGGTCTCTTTGAATAATCGGTGAGTTAAGTTTTGAAGTTGGTTTTTTCATTTGACCACTAATTCGCACCCCCTCTTAGTGGTCTTGTACTCCAATATTGTTTGCGTAGATTTCTCTATTTGGGTTTTAGGGAAATTATATCGGGTGGATGCATATCTTCTTTCATTTGGTATCAAATTCATGGTTGTATATGGTGTACAGTTGAATATAGACGTTGCGGGGAAATAATGAAGACAGTTTCTTTCATATTGGAGTAGATATGGTGTATAGTTGAATATAGAGGTTGTAGGGAAAGAATGAAGACATTGCAAGATATGAGTGTTTTATGCAAGTTTTTTTCTAGATTTGGGGTTTTATGGTTCCATATTTATGGTTATTTTTTTTAGATCTGGGTTTATGAATCTTTGTTGGAAAGAGAGTTTTTTATGGATGTTCACTATGAGGGTTTTATAGGATAAATTTTGTAGATGACCCCTTGGGACAAAACAAAACCCATCATTTGATCCAAGCAGCCCGAGATATGGAGTCTAACATAAAATTTAGGCTATTTTAGTTATTAGAAAAAAATTAAAAAAATTGCCTAATGACCCATATCGTACAACCATATAACCGTCAAATCGTTTGTAGAAGGAAAAATAATAATACTAAATTATTATTATTTTGTGGTTAATAAAAAATTCCTCCTACACAAAAAATATTTGTAAAACCCCATTTGATTTTATTTAAAATCAAAAATTAAAAAAGAAATATGGGGTGGGGAGGTCCATAGACCCCCTCTCATACCCTTGGCGGTACTAACACTGTCAATAGGGGTGTTAGCCCTTTTCGATGGTACTAGAGGGTACCAACACTAGTGGGGCTTAGCCCTTGACCTAACCCCCAATTTGTTGGGGCCAAGAGTTACCCCCCCCCCTCCTCGCCCCCCTCCCCTTCCACACCTCATGGGGTATAAAACATTTAAATACTGCCAAAATTCAAAAAACATAATATTTAACCTATATTAACAAAGGTATTGGGTTTTCCCAGCCTACGGGCGATGTTGCCTAGGGGCATCGTTGCCACTAGAAGGTCGTCTATTAGTAATAAATTTGGGGAAACATAGACTAAAGTTTTGAGCCCCAAGTATTTTTTAAGTGTTTTAATTTACACCTCGGACATAAAACCCAATGCAATAAGATAAATCATTAATTATTTATATATCCACAAAATAATAGAAAAAATCATATAGACAGAAATCCAATATTTGTTCTATTAATCAAATAAAAATTGATATAGTATAATATCTTCCCCTATACTCTTTCTTATTATCTAATCTCTATGCATCTATCCTTCCATACATTAGTCCCTTGTACACATATTTCTCTCTATCTAGTACATATATCTTCTTCTAGCCTACTAGATTCAATCATTCATATTTTATTTTATACACACATCTATGAGATGGGACATGAACCGTCCATGAAACCCCTAGTCTAGATTCAATATCTTTACAATATTATGCTCCACAAGTTATTTTCAACAAAATGCAGTATGTTGTACTAGTTGATGTCTTCACTATCTTGCTTTTCTACTAAAATAATCCTCTCTTTCAAAATGTTGACTTGTTCTCAATTAAACGCTACTCTACTAGAATAATATTTTTTTAGATGTTCTCGAGATTAGTAAATGTGGTATCCCGTTGGGTCTTGGCTAGGTGTAACTATTGTGTTTGTACCTATATTTTTAGTAGAAATTTCTCTACCTCTAGCAATGTTTGAGGATTGTGCAAGTAGTTGTGCCTCCTAAAGGATTCTAATAATGTGTGCTAGCCTTAGGTTGAATACCTCTCTAATCTGGTGGAATCTATTCTATATCTTATCTCTTTGATCTTTTAATTTTTTAAATTGTGCATGTAATGCTTATATTTGTACCCTTGATTGACCATATGTGTCTTGTAGTGCATTGTATATTGTCGCTCGTTGAAGAATTTGGACTTCTAGCTAATCTATTTGAGCCTTTGTTGTTGTTGTTAGTATTGAACATTGTAAAAAAAACTAATAGAGGGCGTTAAAATCCGTTTATGCATTCTATAGGGTCCAAATTTGTGATTCCAATATAGAGTGTGTTGTGGCACAATGTTTCCTTTACTCATCCACCATGATCTTTTGAATTTTTTCTTGGATTTGTTATCGCAATGTTTGCTTCTATAGTTGGTTTTCTTTAATCAACCCTTCTACTAAATTTCTCAGTTGTGTTTCCAATGGTTTTGATGAGTCCCCTGAAATGTGAGAGAACTTTCCTTGTATATTCTTTACTAGCTCCTCTAATTGTTCAGAGTTCTCCACAAGATGCCACTAAATTTCTTCTCTTGTTGTTTGGTGTAGGATGTCTCCCAACTGAAACTTTTGTAACAGTGATATGCTTCCTAGGTCTACTTATGAATCTATTAGCAATAGTTGAAGGAGTTGTAGAGAAGCCACAATTTGAATTTTTTTTTCTTAAGAAATAATTCCTTAAAGATTATATAGAAGAAGTTACAAAAGAGGAGGGTGTCTTAGACCACAAAGGAGGAGAATATTGTTTCTACTTTGATGATACTGCTTTAAGGTTTGATTCTTCTTCTTGTAGATATTAATAAGCCTTTGTTGTTTCTTATTTGATCTCTTTTTGTATTGTTTGTATTATCTCTATTTTTACCATCATCAATTCATTTAGTCTTTTTTTAGACCAAAGCTCCTTAGTCTTAATATCTATAATCTTTTATTTTTGTTGGGGGTTATTGTGGTAGCTACCTCTCCAATGGCTAGGTCCTTTAACCATTCTTCTTCATTTTTCACATTTTCTCTTCTTTTCTTCAATGTGATGGTTAGGGAGTCGAGGAATTTGTCTATAAGGTCATTTACTAATAGATTGTATGCTATCATGTACTTGATTATTTCCCTCTCCATGATGGACTGATTAGGCATTGTCATGTGGGGATATTTTTGGAGTGTCAGGTTCATCACTTCTTTCTAGAATAGTTCATTGAAGAGTTGGTCCTCATCTACTAGCAGAGATGACTTCCAAAATGTGTGTGGTCTCTAAAATGGGCGTATCTTCTAGAATTGATGTATCATCCAGAATTGGCTACTCTTCTTCAACATCTACTACTTGTAGAGAAACTTGTCGTTGTGTTTTTTCCTTTGTCCTCTTGGGCTTCCTCTTGAAGCTCATTTGTATAAGGTCTTTTGTAGCTTCTTTTTTGAAGATTTTATTTAAGGAGGGGTGGTTTTCATCCTTCTATTCCTTGACCTACTCAGTTCCCCTTGGGAAGGTTCCACTAGTGGAGCACCTAAATAGAGTCTTCTAGACCTCCAAGGAGTGATCTAATCCTTTGGTTCTTTCTTAGGCATGCCTCATTTCTCTTGTAGTCTCTTTGTATTATTATAAAGATGTTCTACATTTTTCTTGTTAGGGTTAGAAGGTAGATATCTAACAAGTTAAATATAGATTTGATCAATAAAATAGAGAAATAAAAGCATCAAAGATTATAGCAAAAACAAGACACCATAGAGAATTTGACATGGTTCACCCAATCTGGGCTACATCCACAAAACCGCAGCCATCCAATGATTTTATTATCCAGTGCAAAACATATTACAATCTCGTGAATAATGCCATAGTACAACTCCCCATCCCAACCGCATATAATAGGCTTTTAGAAGCTTCTAGAAATTAGGGCTCTACAAAGTCGGTTTTTTTTTTTTTTAGTGATGAAGTGAAAAAAGTTACAGTATACATGATCAGTCGCCACATACCAACATTTCTTAGCTAAGTTATCCATATATTCCTGGTAAGTTATAAATTTTTCAACTTGGGGATCTTTTGGATGATTGAGAAGGGTGGCAACATAGCTATTGATTTTTGTGTCAGATACTTCATATGGACATTGAGGTATCTAGGAGGTCATAGGATCAATATCTTCCATAAAGGTAAAATCCTTATCTACTATAAAATTTGTCATGGATATACTTCTGGACCACCACATAAGAGATGTGTTCCCTAGTATATTACGATAAAGGAAGTGGAATCTTGAAAGTGTTTGACATGATCTTGTATTTCGGGTACTATTGGTTGGGTTGAGTCCCACACTTTCCCTGTAAAACTCAGTAGTTGATTCATTAAGTAGAATGTGAGGCATATCAGTACATGATCCCATACTTGAAAGGGTAGTGTGATTGATTAGTGCACTAGTGTTGTCCATTAGCTCCTTCTACAAAACCTCATATACGTCTATATCTTTTTCATCTTTTACCATTTGATTTTTCGTATGGATGGTGGTTGTGGTGGTTGAATCCTCCCTGTTGGTGTAGTATACTTTTTATGTGTTACCCATGGTCGCATACTTGACTGTAGGGTTGGTGATTTTTTTCACATATAAGCTCTAGTTATCATAGGTAGCTTTGATTATGTGGGTGAATTTTTCATTCTTGATGGATTTCTTCAGTGGAACTTCTCCCTAAATCAATAGCCAAATGACAGCTTGGATGAACTCCTTTGTAATTCTATATGGCTAGTCTAGATAGAGGTATTCATCATGGAATCTATTTAAGATTATGCAAACCCATTCTTCCTATCTAGTGAAGTTTGGATGTTCTTTCACCTTTTCATTTCTATATTTTGGTACTCTAGTAAGTATTCATATGTGCTTGAATGTAGGAGGCTGAAATGTAGGGTTTTTTAACTTTGCATGGTTGATTTCTATGAGAGGCACATGGATGTATTTTTGGATGTCTTCAATGTAGATAACCTCCATAGCAACCTTGGAGGATTCCTTTATTGGGTCGACATCAATTTATTTTCATGGGAAATGTTTGCATTTGGGCCTTGGTTTTTAAGAGATATCTATGAGCATAGGTGCAACCATTGTTGGAGCTAATATTTTGTAGTGGAGTAGGAATTAGCTTAGGGATAAGTGTAGTGCTAGAATATACTAGAGTGTGTATTGAGTGATAATGAGGTGATGACAGTTTTATTTATAATTTTGTGTTGGATGAGTGCAATAAATGGTCTAGCCATTTACTATATTTTTTTGGTCGTTAACTTCCTCTAGCTCTATTTCTCCAGTGAGTGTTTCTCTTTTGTGGTGGATGGGAAGATTATGGTATATGCATAGGTTACTTTTAATTGAGTGGTATTAATGTGTTTTCTTATTAAAAAAAAAATTATCCCACATTTTATCTATCTAGGGTTAGGTAGAGGAAATTTTGTGTTCAAACTCGAACCTACCCATGTCTTGAAACTATTTAAGTGTTAATGGTGTAATTTTTTTGTGAGTTTTTATTCATTTATGTTTTCTTGATTTGTAGATCCCATGTGTGCTCCTTATGTATTTTTGATTTCTTCTAGAGGTTATTGGTTTGGAATTTCTCAAAGTTTCTATGTTTTTCATCTTAAATAAGTCTAGAACCTTTCGAGCTAGTGTTTACATATGATGTCTTGATGTATGTGTGGTATGTTTGTGATACTTTACAAAAATAGGATAGATTGGATATGTATCATAAATTCTCTATGGAAGCCATAAACCTTTCAGGATGTTATTTCTTGCTCATCCTGTAGCCATGCCTTTAAAATATCATCACTGTTAGTATTGGTGTTGTTACTATCTAATTCAATTTCTCTGAAACTATTAGGATCTTCCTCCTCTTCTATGGTGGGTATCTTTGAGATAAAATAAATGTTCTTTGGTTCATATTCTTCTTTGTCTTGGGTAATTTCCTCTACATAGGTTTTGTGTTCTCTTTCCCCCAAAGGAATGTGAACTATTCTATTATCATCCACTAAGGATGTTTCTTCTTTTCTGGAATCTATTATGCCATTAGAATTTATAAAGAATTTTAGCCTAAGCAATGCTCTAAATGTGTTGAAGGGATCCTTCATCTCCATAACTTCAAAATAAACTATTTGTTTGATCCCTTTTATGTTTACTTTGATGTTCTTCCATGTGCCTAATGTTTCAATGCCAAATCCATCTGCTATACTAATGTTCATAGGTGTTCTAATAAGTTTAGGTCTTCCTAACCTCTCACAAGTAATTGTTGGAATGATGTTGAGTTCTTCACCATGATCAATCACTACATTTTTAATTTTATTATCATTCAGGTTGATGATAATTAGTAGAGGACCATTTTTCCAATTTTGGTCTTCAACAATATGATGTACATGTTGTTTATGTTTATTCCAATACATTTCTAATTATTTTAATTTACTAAAAGATCCTTTTTGTTGAGCTAATGAGGCTGAATTTTTCAAAATGATTACATTTCAATTTCTTCTAATTTTAATTCTTCAATAAAATAAGGCTAGTATATCTTCTTCTAATTTTGATTCTTTAGTAATCACTTCAATTTCTCTTCTATTCTTCTTGGTATATGCTCCTTGTCTAGTTAGAACTATGGCTTTATTTTTCTTTATTCCAAATTTCTTCTTTTTGCTTCCTTGTGGTGGTTATTCTTCTCTAGAGTAATCATCATTTGATGTGTTTGAGGACCAGTAGTTATCTAGTATTTGGCATCTTTTCACTCCTTGTGGTACTCTTCTTATTACTCTCACTCCTTTGTTGTCCTATAATTTATCATTTCTTGAATGTGGGGTATTCTAATAATACTATTGAGCCTTATGACACTTGAATATATCATATGAATCATCTCTGTATAAAGAACATTTCCTTCTCTTCTCTAACTAGAATTTTGTGGCATAATGACCTATTTTCCCATAATTGTATCATGTTGTGTCACTCCTTTGGTAGTTTTTTCTACCACATCCTCTTCCTCCTTTATAATTAGATTGTCTATTATCTCCTATATAGTCTTGTGGTAGGATGTTCTATAAAACATATGCATTTTTTTAATCCCTCCATGGTGGCTATCTATACCATGCACTATATAGAGGTCCTTCTACCAATACTTTAACATATGCCATGTTTCTATCTTTGTCTACATTGTAGTTGTGGTGCATAGTGCATCTCAGATCAGGATGATTTTGTGTGTTCCAAACTTGAAATTGGTTGGCAGGATAGTCCTCCATGAGGTGACTATCCCACTCTTGGCATGTCTCACAATACATTGAGTTAGTTTTGGCTGGAATTATCTTTAGCTCTACATATAATACAGTGGTGGTTCTCTCTCCTTGAGCTTTAGGGTAGTGCAGCATCAAAAATTATACTCCCTTGTAGGTGATAGTTTAATTTCACACTTATAAGTTTGGACCTACTTTAGTGACCCTTCCATTTATGCATTTTCAACATCTCTTAATTAGGCCCTAATCTCTTAAATTATTCATTCTATAGCCTATTTTTATCATTTTATGAGAAATTGCAAGCATTAAACAAATACATTTATTTAGTGTTTTTCCTCTGACACCCTTTTTTCTAGAAAATAGGGCTAAGAATGGGATGCCCTTAGGCATCTAAGTCCCCCTATTTTTTTGGGATCCAAATTTAAATATGTTGGTGTCAGCATTTTAATATTCAAAATTCAAATTGCAAATATCTACTATCAAGATCTAATTTTCAAGAAATTAGAGAAATGCCTATAAATATATAGTCTTTTCACCATTTGAAACTAGAAAGCAAGAATTAAAATCTTGGAGAAGCAAGAGATCATTGCATTCTGTCATACACATTTGAATTTGTAGGTTTTCAAGCTTATTTGTAGATTTGATCAAGTCTCATTTCATGATTGGAGATTGATGCTAATAGAAGAGCATGATGGATTCTAGGTTTGAGGGATGCATTTGTCCATATCCTTCAACCTAATGACTTATTTCCTAATTGTTCTCATCTTCAAGCTTCATTCTACTTGCAACCTAAAGCAAAGTATCATTATGTTTCAGATTTTATAAAGGTGTGTTGTGCCATTTTTCGCACACATGCCCCATCAGAGGTAGGGTCCCTCTTTTCTTTCTTTAATTTTTCTTTAGGTCTTGCCTTTTCCCCTTAAGGGATAGGTCCTTTAAATCTTGGGTTCCTTCACCTTTTGAGATTTCAATGATTGCATTTATAGTGGGTGAATTTTTTTTTGCATCAATTGACCTCATCATAAGCATCTAGAATGATTAAGTCTCCTTGAATGATCAATCGGGCTCCACTTCGTTAAATCCTTTCCAAGGCGGAGTCCCTGAATTTGTGCTTTTTCGCTAAATCCTTACTCTCTTGGATTCCCCGAAATCCTTGTTTTCATGAAAAATTTAAGGTGGTCTTTGAACTTGGCGGAGGTCGAGAGTTGCCCTTACCGCATACCTTATACATTGTAAAGAATAAGCCTAACGTCTGAACCGCGAAGCTCGAAGTCTGTCAACCTGTTGTCGAAGTTCAGGGTTTGGGGTTCCTTCATACCCTTTACCACCGAGCAGAGAGTAAGCCTTATCCTTCACACCCGATGTCTGCCTAGTTAGCAGTGATTAGGTTGTACTTGTATACAGGAAACTAGAGAGGACCCCCAAAACAATGAAGAATCTATCATGGGATTTAGCATACAATATTTTTGATCACCACTTATTGTTAAATGGAGGCTATGCTAAACCATCATGTCATACACAAAGGACATATGAATTGGTCACAAAATCCTTGGCCGAAAGGAATCCACGAGAATTTCAGACTCGCAAGGTCAATAATCATCATGAGGAATTTGCAACGAATGTTAATAATTGGAAATGAAATGATGGCACATATTATCACTGTGTTTATAGGATAAAATCAGAGGTATCCACGATGAGGCATGGAATTTTCAGATAATCTAGGTAGATGAGGATTTTGTGAAAGAATGAACCCAGAGTTTTCTTGAGCATGAATATTATGCAAAGATTTCTACCCATTGTGGTTTCCTTAATTTTGTGAGGGGATTAAAATTCACAATGTCAATCTATTGGTTAGAATAGGAGAACGCTTGAGGATTTGTGATCAAATGAAATTTGCAGGCGGCGTAATAATAAGAAATTGATAGTGTGTGAAAGGGAAACAATAATCCTACGAGGAAGAGAAATGGCTTAAGTTGAAATAATGCAAAATAAAATGTGATTACCCACAAGAGGTAATGGTAAACTTAGAGATAAAGGCTCCAGATTGCAATTTCATGAAGTGTCAAGATTGCAAAGGTTGGGAATTTTGACTGTAATATAGCAAGCTTGTCGTGGAAATATTCTATTTCAGAGCCAAGATCAAGGAGCTCCTTGCGTTTAGGATGACTCACGGTAACCATGTATGAACCAAGGTGCAACAATAATAAAGTAGCAAGGGAGGCAATTATGTGTGAAAGTATTATCATGAAATGATAAGGTTTAAGGCTTGTTTGATCATCAGAGTCCTTGTTTAGGTGGTTGTGCATGTATAAAAGGCTCGAATTCGGTCTACCAGATTTATGCGAAGCCCTTTGAAATAAATCAGTTAAAACTTAGACATGCTATAAGTACAGGTCTTCTTGAGTGGATGGAGTGGGGTGACTCCAGATATTATATCTAGCATGAATAGATGCAGTTTCATCTAAGGTTTTGATTCATTTAATATTAATCTTGAGTATAATGATGGTTATTTTCTATGTTTGTAGGAAAAATATAATTTGTACCACTTGGAGATCTGCTACAAGATCGCTAAAACACATGGATAAAGTTTATTAGAAGGATATTTGATGATGGTGTCCCATTTCTCAAAGGTAGTTATTTTATCTGTTGTACCCATATTTGTTGTACCCAAAATAAATTTTTGCTTCAATAAGGCATTTTGATCAAAATGGTCTAAATCATGTAAAATTGTTGTCAAAAGCCAATTTTAGGTCAAACAAAATGTGGACTTTTTATGGGTTTATTGTCAATAGGATACTTGCAAATTTTTGAAAATTTGAAAATTAGGGTTTCAAACCCCTATTTTTAGGAAAACCCTAAAAAATAGGACCTTTCCAAAAATAATTGAAAATGATTTTGATAGGATAATTTGACTTCACAATCACATTGGTCAAGTGGGTCTATTTCATATTTTCAAGAAGAAAGATAGGACCTCCAAGGCCATTAATGGCAAAATGGCCAGTACTTACTGGGTGTCGAGATCCAAGCCTCAAAAGCTTCAAGGAAGAATCCATGGCAAAAAATGTTCAAAAATATGCTTCATGACGGAGGCGATTTTCAAAGGTCAAAAAATGCTAAAAAAATTCTCTAAGTCTGGAAGATGCACACCTTGCTACAAGAAAGATGCTATATAGTTAATTCCTTGGTGAATTCTTCAAGCACCCGTACACACACCATGGTGAAATCAATCGCTATGGTGAACATGTTCACATCATCAACAACGGTGATCAAATCAGTCAAGCTACACGATGAACGAGAAGTGCAAAGAGGTGAGAACCTTTAAGAAAATGATAAAGTTGCAGCCAAAAGCACCCCTACTGGCTAGGAGCACCCATGAGTTCAAAAGGTCAAAAGTAGTTATCAATTTTTTCCAAGATAGTTATCTCCTTCATAATTTTGTTGGCTTTCCAACACATCAACAAGCAAGTTCACATGATTCATCAATCACCGACAAACGGAGGTGAAGATAAAAGATGTTGAAAGAAAGTATCATCAAAGATGGCAATCAAACAAGGGAAAATTTCCCCTATTGGCTAGGGGCACCCATCATTTTGAGCCACCTATTGTGGTTTGCAGCAACTAATTTCTCCCAAAGCATTTGCTCAACATCCTCTTAGCTTCATGATCAATCCAATTGCAAGCTCACTATACCTATCAAGCATTCGTAGACAAAGATCAAGCAGAAAACACTAGAGGCAAAGGAAAATTGAAGGACATGAAGAATTGGCTAAGTGTTGAAGAAAATGCACCTTCCTAGAAATAGGTGCCTAGCTTTTTGGGCAATCAGATGCAGTCTTCAAGCTTTGTAAGCTCCAAAAAGTCCTCCATTTTGATCAATCTCGGCAATGACACCATCAACATATTCAATAGAAAAATCAAACACCCAATGACAAAGATCAAATTGGAGCTATTCGTGAAAGGTTACAAAGTGAAAATTACAATACAAAAGGTCAAAGACACCCCTACAAGCTAGGGTGCCCAAATTTTTGAGACCTTTAAATCAACCTTCAGAATGTGTGACACAAGTCATCATTTCTAGAATTGAACTAGTTATTCATTCCATATCTCAACACGTTCACGGGAATCACCAGTCATCGATGATCTCAGATTAAAGCACAGAGGGTCAAACTAGAGAAATTGAAAAGCATCCAGGAAACTGACTAAGTCTAGAAAAAATGCACCCTTTTGGGGAAAGGCATCCAAGAAATTAAGGCATTAGATTCAAGTTTTAACTTTTGCAACTCCCAAGAACACCTCTTCAAAGTTGACTCAACTCTGCAATGAATCTATTAGCAAGGTTTCAGGATCAATCGAGCAACCAGAATCAGGGATCAAACAGAGGCACTTCATCACAAAAAAAATGAGAAACTTCAAAACTTCTCTAACTCCTCAACTTGGATGCCAAAAGTCAAAATAGGCCCTAATTGACTTGAGTTAAGATATTTTGAAGGCTTCTTAAAGCCTAAGCATTCCAAATTAGGTGGAGTCTCAGTTAACTACAAATCATGGGGGTGATCCACCCAATTACGATATGGATGCCCTAACTAGTGCTTGCAAATCTAAATCACTATTTATCAAATCTTAGGTGTCATTATTCATTATTTCTCTTTGTAGGATGAAGCTCAAGCATAAATATTTTTCTCTCTAACACCTTTTGAAGATCTAACAGAAGTCTTTCTTAGCGTTCTTCGTGTTTTTAAGAACAAGTTGCATAGAGGAGCAATTTTTCAAGGTTTACATCTCCAAACATGATTTTCTTGAAGATTGAGGGAGACGGTTTATAACTTCTAACTTATCCCCCTCATATTTCTTCTAGCTTCTCACCCTCACATTTATTCTATTTCGGTCTTAGATCTTCTTGCATGTCCAAGTAGATAAAAATTATTCATAGATTTGGTCTTTTGGGTATGATCAGCATAGCAAATTCAACAAAACCCACATGCCAGATTCTTCCAAAGAAAGTAGCCCCACTACTCCTTTTTTAGGGTTCCTAGAAAAAGTCACCATTTCAAAAATCAGACAAATTGGGTTTTTTTAGCTATGAAGCACTTAAAATACCCATGTGTTATATTTTTTCAAGAAAAATAAGCCTTTGTTGCCTCCAAAACCTCTGCCCCAAAGGGTTCTTGATTGTACAAGGAAAAGTAACTTTTTATAATTTTTGACATTTTGGGTCCATTCAAAAAATTATTCCCAAGAAAACCCATGTCAGAAAATTTCATAAAAATTACCCCTCAATAAGGCTATTTTTAGCCGTTGCAAAAAAAAGTTGTCCAAACAGTATCATGTGCACAATCAATCTTCAAGGTTTTTAGAATGTAGTTCTCTTAAGTCGAATACAATACCAAAACGGTATTCCATGACTTCCTAAAAATGGTAGACATCGATCTGCATTAGGCACACCCAGAGGTCAACTTAGAAAAGTTGGAAGGCATAGACCAATGCACACTTCAGAATATTGAGCAATCTAGATTGCTTGAGGCAACACCAATTCCCATGTCAGCGCAGAGCGTAGAATTTGTAATAGCTTGTGTGAAGCATTACAACCCTACTACATGAGAGATTCAATCAGTAGATGGATGAGTGATATGCAACCTCAAGCCTAGGGATATCGAAAGGTGCTTCACAATTCCACCATGTGTGAAAAACTTGGTCGTATATATGGGAGTGTGAAAAGGCGTTCAATGCATCGAAAGAAAAATGTCGGAAGAGGATGGTAGAAAAATGGCTTAAAGAGAAAAGAGGAAACTTGCCGAAGAATGTAGGACGTGGAGAATTCAGAGATGAATATGTAGCAATGATCACTCTACTCAATCATGTTACTAGTCAAGAAGAGGCAAACAAAATCCAATCATGTATGTATTATGCCATCGCTCAAATTCTGAGCAATAGAGAACATTATGATTGGCCTACCTTGATCAATGATACTCTCCACAAACAGATGACTAGTTTATTAAAGGCTCACAAATTCTACATGTGTTCATACCTCATATATCTGATTGCCTTCCAAGGCCAATTTAGAGCATTGAACACTTGGGAACTTTGGGTGTGCAAAAGGTTCATGAGCATTTCTTGCAGCTTGAGTTCACACAATCAAAAATACATTTCAAGTGAGTAAATGATCAGTTTCTGATACACACCATGATAGACCTCAATCATGAGTCGCATATACGCATCTCATCAGTAGCCAAGGAGGCAATGGTAGATTGAGTGGATTGGTTCATCCAGTTCCCCACTTTTACCTACATTCGTGTATACAAGTACTCGGGTCATCCCACCATGTTACCCCGCTACCCATCAGATAGGGTATTCTTCATGGAGTTCTTACACAAGTTGCATGAGGTGAATTCTCTTCTACATATCAAATGCAATATGGCTACAAACTTTCCTTTTCAAATGGGACTTTATAGGTGCAGATCAATAGTTGATGCCAAGGTTTTGAGCCATGAGATGATGAGACTTAACCTTAATTATCTCATCAAAAGATGGTCATATGATCCTTGGGGTCACTATTCAGAATGCCTTGGTCAACACTCTTCACACAAGTCTTCCATGGAGGACTATTGGTTCAAATGTGAAGATGAGTTTGAAGTGAGATAGAAGATGTAACTACAACAGGTACACGCTTCCACAAATTGTTGACTTCTTGTCAGAGGATGTGGAATGGTTATTAGATGATGATGGAGAAGTCATACTTCTCACCTTCTTCATAGATCAAGTTGACTCTTAGCCGCTTTGAGCTATGGATTAGTATGCCAAGGAAAGTACATCCATGAAGGAAAGAACAAGTGGAGTTTTCAAGAACAACCAACTCTACTTAGATAGTAAAATAATATGGAAGGTAGTTATTCCCAGCACAAAGCTACCACCAGTTAATACTTCACTACATTCCACATCAAGATAAAAAACCCAGACAATAGACATCAAGTAACCCTCCTAGAGGAACTAGAATGTCAAGGCATACAAAAGGGGAAAATGCCAATTGTTGATACAAATCAGCAAGAGCAACATGTGGAGACAGCCACAAACATAGCTGAAACAGTGCCAAAAATGGAGACAGTTACAATTGAGATAGTACCAAAAATGGAAGTAGAGCCTCCCATTTTTCCACCACCACAACAGTCATTGGTCCATATTGACTTAGAACCGGATTCGCCACCATGCGACATTGCAACACAATCCCACTCATCAGAAGTTCATAGGACTAGCACTCATCCTCCCAGTGAGGTTATTTAAGGCTCGTATTGGCTTGAGAATCTCCAAGGAAGGAAGAGAAGGAGGTTGTCCTACCAACTGAACTTCTCATAATTTGACCATGTCTTTCAAGACATGTCAGAGAAGAAGATCAAGAAGCAAGTCCATGTGGGAAAGAACGTTGACAATGAAATTTTCATTGAGACCGTCGCACCACCTAAGGATAGAAATGCAAATGAGGTAGAGGTTGATGATTTCACCTTGTTGAAAGTCAGCCTTGGAAAGAGCATGCATTAGGTTGAGGTGGATCTCTTTGAGGTTACATCAGTGAGCATCAAAGAAAGAGTAGTGAAGGATGGTGAAGACAAAGCAGCCCTAAAGGCTGAAAACCAACAATTGTGCTTGTATATCTCCAACTTGATGCATGGTACATCAAACGTCACTTCCTTGCTTCCACAGATGTTGGAGCTCCCCGCAAAACTAAATTAGCTAAGTCAACTGATCCTATATGGAAATAACTTGAGAGATCAAGTGGAATAATTAATTGTTAGGGGTCAGTTTATACTTGCAGTGTTGTACCATCTAAGGTACATAGTCCATGAACTTCACATGGAGATCTAGGAATCAAAGCAAGGCATAGCAGAGAGTAGGCCTAGAGATGAGATGACTATCTCATACTTGTATATGGCATACAATTCAATTACTACAAAGGAGAACAAGCAACATATTTACACTTGGAAAGAACATCTTGCATACAAAGTGAAAGCTTATGATACAAACTCTATGGAGTTGTTTGAGTACAAAAAAATCATGGAAAGTGTTATCAATTTCATGAGAACATTGTTAACATCTATCCTTTTCCAATACCAGCATGAAGAAGGTGCATATGTCAAGCTAGATGAGTTACAAACACGGTTTCAGGACCTCATCTGTAGCGGTTTCTATGGTGACCCTGTTGATTTCAGATTAAGTCAAATTGCAACCATGTCGACAAGGCTTCATGACATAGCTGCAAAGAAGATTGAATACCAAGAGAATATTGCGAGTGGCAAGGAGATGCTACAATGACATGTTATCATCTTGTGAAGTATTAATTGTCCAAAGGTAGACATTCAAAGACTGGTTAGAGGAAATGATGACTCAAGCTGATGAGGTTCAATTATCAGTTAGAACATCCTACCCCTCCAAGATAGCATTTATGACACAAGAGTTAACTTGATGCCTCTTTCCAAGTTAACTTGTTGTCTCACCAATTGTGCATGTCTATTTTGAAGACACTTTTGTATATTGGAGTTCTCTCTTAGTTTAGAATTAGTTAACTAAAGTAGACTTCCTAGTTAACTGTTAGATTACCTACTTTTAGACATAAGAATAAATCTTGCAAATTGGCAAGAACTCATTGTTACCTCAAGGAGACTTTAGGGTTTCCTACTCCTTTGAGCTTCTATAAATAAGAGCCTTTTCTCATTATTTTGTATTTTACTTCATGGTAGCAAAACATTGAGTTGTTTTCTTGTGACTTTGTTCACATAGTATATGTTCTTGAATCGTATTTGTTATAGCTAAACATTGAGCTTTTCTTGCATTATTATTATTCAGATAAGTGTATTTAATATATTTTTATGTGTTATTGGTTGATTGTTTGTTGTGTGATTGTCTCTTTTATGCTATTTTCTATCCCAAAGTGTAATCTTTGATCGAAGTTGAGATAATAAATTAGGAGAACCATGTGCCTTTGATCCAAAATTTTCAAAATCTTTCATGTGTGTTGTTCCAAATAATATTTCTTTCAATCTACACCTCAGAAAGATCACTTCACCTCCTTGGGAATTTAGAGAGTAGGATTATTGTTATATGTTGTTTCTATTAGTCTAAATTTCAACCTACACCTTGGAAAGATCACCTCGCCTCCTTGGGAATCCTAAGATCTAGCCTACTGTTTGATGATTACTTGCATGAATTATGTCTTGGCGTAAATCTAGAAGTTCAAAGCCTTCAAATACATTCTTAGAGATAGTTCATCTAAGTGATCAAACCAT